>SKCR01031111.1:0-131869 GCA_019454045.1 Zanthoxylum bungeanum
ACATCACTGATTTGACGTGCCTTTGCTTTAGTCCTCGTTAATAAATTACGAAGGGAAAAAAATATTTTTTCCAACACGTGGTTACCCGCAGTTAAGTATGACAAATTAGTAATATAATTCTTTTTAAATTGAATTGTTTTTTTAATGTTTAAAAAAAAATCTTAAAAAATGAAATCAAATTTATTTGTTTATTCAATTTTCAGAAACTTTTGAGTGTTTATTCTATTTAATTGATTTTATTATTATTTAATTTGGATATATGAATGCGTGTCTCAATTTTTTATACTAGATGACAAATATTATTATATGTAGATAGTTATATCATTATCATCGCACACAAGTTGTGAAGATATTTCAAGAGAAAATGAGCATAATTTCTTGATAATTGATAAAATTAATAAAATTAATCGAAATTTTCAATGAAGTATAAAAACGAAATAAAATTACATGTTTTTTAAAAATATTCTCTCTCAATAAAACTATCAGGTAGGATTGGCAGAAAATTTAAAATCTCAAATCCTTATCAGGATTCCTCTTATTCGATTAGGGATTCGCGATAATTTTTCGTACCGAAAGAAAATTCCAGTTTGGATTCGGGACGATATGTTGTTCTGAATAAAAAATCAGATCGGGATTCATGATTTTTTTTTTTTATCACTAATCCATAATTTTAGCATAAAAATTCATGAATCTCGATTTTCGATTCGAGATTCGGGATGATTTTTTTGTCTCCATTTAAAATACCGATCGAAATTCAGGAAGATATCTTCATCTCAAATAGTAAGCGAGACGGGATGAGACTTGAAATGGACAAGACGTCCCGATTACCGTCCATATTATCAATGAGGTATGAAGGTTTTGATTTATGTTTATTTTCCCGATATTTTATTAAGAAAAACCCATCGAGGATTTTCTTCTTAGTTAATTATGAATTTGCATTTCGTTTGGAAAAAAAAGCATCAACTGTGAAGTAATCGACAAATATTATACACATCACACTACTAGTATCCGAACATTAAAATTGAAATCGGACCATTAAAATTAAATGTATTATCATTGATTTAAAAATTTTAACAGTAGAAATTTAAAGTTAAATAATCATATTTAATTTTAATAATTCGGTTTTCAAATTAATGCCTCAATATTAGTACCAGAATACTTTAGCAAAACAACTAACGACAAGAGGTAAAAAAGGGAAAACAAAAACAAGAAGAAGAAAGAAGGAAAGTCTAATATGTGCAACTAACTAAAGATTTATATATTAGCTACTGGATTTTCAGTTAACTGTCTTAAGTGATAATCTTCCATTAATTACAAAGTGTTAGAAATAAGATAGAATTTTTTGCTGCTAAATTATATTGTATGATGAAATAATTATGCAATACAAAAATAGTTTTTTCAGTAAAATTAAAAGGTGATGAAATTGGGAAGTAATAAAAGAAAATAATACCTTCAGCAGGGTCGGTAGTAGTATTATTTTGAGCGTGGGAGATTCTGAGCAGAAAGCAAAAGATGCAAAACCGGAAGAGGTGAGGAGCAAATAGCTTCAGTAAATTCATTTTCTTTGATAAATGATGCTAATTGAAAAGCAAACAATATATAGAAGAACAAGTCAAGAGTCAATATCTAATTTGTTTTATTATATTTATTATTATTATTATTATTTTTTAAGTAGATCCAAGAGGTTACTATACTTGTATCAAAGTTGTTTCTGATAAAACATAAAATTAAATTGACAGCACATTTTGTCTGTTGGTGTTGGTAGTATAGTTATAAGGACATTGTGATAGATGACATTTTCCATAGATATATATCCACCGATATGAATTTTATTGAATGTCTCTTTGTTGGTGGGGATTGCTTAATTAGGGTAACCAATTAAATTACGAGGATATCGTAACTATTAGAGGTACATAAAATGCAATGTAATATAATATATATAGTTTTAATGATAATTTTTTTTCAAAAGTAATTCTGTAGCTAGAATGGTGAAGTGTTAGATAAATTTTTATAAGTCACATGTTCAAATCTGGGCTTTTGCATCTGGAAATTTATTTTTTCTAAAAAATATTACTTCAACTTACAAAGCAAACAGCCAAACACTTCAACTTCCATATGCCTAGAAATTCAATTTCCAAACTTCAACAGTTCAACTTCCAAATTTCCTACAAAAGATGCAAAGATTTCTAAAGTAACAAATGTTGTGTGAGGAACGGACCAAACCGAAAGCAGCGGAATCCGCCCGAGATCAAATCCCGAGCGAGTAATTTTTATTTTATTTTTTATTTTCGGCAGTCCAAAACAGTGGGCAAATTTTTCTTTTCAACTTACAAATTTCAAATACATTAAAAATATTTTCCATGCATTAAAAATTACCATAAGCTAATTAAAAAATTTTCAACACATTTTAATACATTTATCAACTCTTGATAAATCATTCAAGCATACACCAATTAATTTCCAACACTTAAAAATTAATCTAAGTATACACAACAATTTTCCAACACTTGAAAAAAAACTCCAAGCATACAAAAATTAATACATCAACTATATACTAATTCTTCCAACACTTGAATGCTTCAAATCCTCACATACATGCTTCCAATTAATCAACAAATCCACAACAATTTTTCTCAACAATAAACATCAACAAATCAAGAATAAATTGAACAATAAAATTTACAATTAAATTTTACCAACAAGTTTTTTAACCCTTGCCAATTTGTTGAATCTTTGCCTCCAAGCTTTTCCAAATCATCCAAGCTATGAACTGTAAGTGTTCCTAGAACATGCCAAGATCGTCTAAGATTGATTTGTGTGTGAATAAAATCAAAAGAGTTGCGGAAAATACTCACATTGATCAGATGAGTTCAAAACTTTTTATGCATTTCGGTGGAAGCTCCAAGTCCTTCTTGAGTGTTTCCAACACTTGAGTGAGTTTCCATATCACCTTGATCCACTCCTTTAAGTGCTAGCTTGAACAAAAATGAAAGAAGAATTTTCTCCTCCAAGGAGCATGGTTCACGGTTTTGAGAGAGAAGAGGGAATAGTATTTTTCAAGTTCTAAACTTGTTACCAAATGTTGACTTCTAAAATTAACTTAAGTGTGTTGTGTAAGTTAAATGAATTACATTTAATAAAGCCAACCACCTCCATCACACTTATGACTACTTGATGTAAGTCAAATGTCAAGTTGATGTAAGTTGGTGGGCCCCACTTTAAATTCAAAATTCAAGTAGGTTTGCTCAACACACTTCGGGCTCTGTTTCGTTTAATCTGATTAAACGAATTTTCCGTCGCAATGTAATTAAATCTAATTTAATTAAATAATAATGGCTAGCAAAATTATTACGGAAGTCGCTCGCGAATTAATTCCAAGTTAATTCGTTCGCTTGAATTAAAATCCAATTTTAATTCCGCATTGAAATCTAATTTCAATTAATATATCTAATATATTATTTTAGCAAAATTTAAATAAATTAAATAGTAAAATCTAATTTCAATATTAAATTTACTTTACCGATTAATTCTAAATTAATCGCGTTCTCTCTTCTCGACGAATTTAATCCCAGATAATTTCTCGACGCAATTAATCCCAAATTAATTATTTCTTTAATAATTAATTCCCAGATTAATTATTTCCGTAATTAATCCCAGATTAATTATTTCCGTAATTAATCCCAGATTAATTTTCTCTTTCATAATTAATCCCAGATTAATTTTCTGTTCGAGTCAAATCTCAACGGTGAATCTTCGGAAAGCGACCCAAGAGATCCCTGGATATATTGGCAGTAAATACGATCATCGGACTATCCGAATACGTGCGTACCCGGTACCACGTTCTTACCGATTTACAATACATGGTTGACTTCTAGCAAAACACCGTGCCTACCAAATCTCCAGAAATATTCGCTGTAAAGGAATATGTAATCTTTGTCAGGCGTAGTATACGTAGTATTGCATATTGCGATCCAGTATCGGAATGTCACATGCTAGGCCTGGGGCTGGAATTGTGTCTGCCACGTACGAAGCATATATCGGATCTCTCGTAACTAGTCTCTATATTCGGATAGTCATGACCTAGTCATATTATCCCGATAGCTGCAGCATACAAGAGTACCGGTTCCGTATCCTGCGTGATCATCATCTCCATATGACTGAAGTGATACTTCCATCTTGACATCACACCCAATACACTACGATTCTCAGTATACCCAGAAGAGGCGTACACATAACCTGTTAAAGCCCCGGACGACCAAAACCAAAGTATACTGATTGTCGCAAGTATTAGTGATGCAAGTCTCAGGTTAAGACCAAATACACCTACTTTGATACGAATTCCCATAGACACAAAGTCATACTACCAATGGGTTTCCGAGGGGTCTATCCAAAGCGAAGCTGTTTCCGTACCATCGGTAAACAGAACCTCCTATTACACTTGCATGAGTATCCAATACCCAAATATATGAGAACTATGCTGTTACGCTTCCACAACACGCACAAGTGTAATACTAGCCTATTCCGTATTATCGATGTCCAGTCTCGATAATACTACGACTAGAGATATTTAATGATTAAACCTTACATGGATTAATATTGTCTCATATCTTATTAATCCGGTACTAATCATATGGACTTTTATCATTTATATATCACGGTAATCTAATTACAAATGATAAAAAAATAAATTCATTTGTCACATAGTTTATTTGTACAACAACACCATATTCTGTACAAATAGTGATGCTATGGGTCATAATTATCCAACAATCTCCCACTTGGCCTATAGCCAATCACTCAAGTGTCCTACACCTGAACTATGTACAGGTCACTCAAACTTCTGCTGAGAAACAGCTTTCGTCAGCGGATTTGCAATGTTATCATCTGATGCAATTTATTCGATCATCACATCACTACGATGTATGATCTAACGAATCAGATGAAATAGTCGAAGTACATACTTGGATCGTTGATGAGACCGCGATTCCTTAGCCTGTGCTGTAGCCTAGCTCAGCTGCTAACAGAACTATACCTAATCCAATTAGGATTATATAGATCCAAAATGCTTATTTTGCTGCCTCAGCAGCATCAATGTTCTGCTTTTGTTATTTATTTGGCAACAGTATCTTGCTTGGAAGATTTCCAGCTCACTGTTCCGTTATTCAAACTAAATAAGTACCCTTATTGCGACTTAAAGTCGTCTTTGTCGGTTTGGAAACTTGCAGCGGTGAACCTAGTCACCTCAAGTTCTCCTTTCCCCATAATTCTAAAAAACATCCTTAGTTCATCCAAGATAATCAAGGATGTTCTTAAGATCAATCTAGTGACCATCACCTGGATTGGTCTTAAAGTGTCTACATATGCTCAAAGCATATGAGACATCAGGTCACATATATTTAAAAAAACATACGAGCTCTGGGGGGGTTATCAGCAGCTTTCTAGATCTATCCCAGTAGATCTTTATTCCTAGAATAAAGCCTGCTTCTCCCAAGTATTCCATGGAGAATTTTAATGAAAGCCAAGCTTTCACCGATTATATTATGGGAATGTTGTTGCTAATAAGCAATACATCATCAACTTATGGGACATTCATTGTCAGTGCTCTCCCACTAACCTTATTATAACACAAGAATCATCTTCGTTTTGAATGAAATCATATACCATTATGATCTTATCAAAATGTTGATTCCAAGAACACAATGCTTGCTTCAATCCATAAATGGATCGATTTAACTTGCAAACCTTGTTTGCATGTTTTGGCACAACAAAACCGTCAGGATGTTGTAAACATCCTCCAAAAGGTTTCCGTTAAGGAAAGCGGTTTTGACGTCCATGTGCCATATTTCATAAATGAAATATACAACATTAGCAAGAATTATCCAAATGGATTTAATCATGGCAATATGTGAAAAAAATTCGTCGTAGTCGACACTATATCGTTGACGATACCCTTTCTATACAAGCCTAGCTATGTACATTTGTATATTGCCATCCATGTATGTCTTCCTTGAAGACTCATATAGTACCAATAGGCACAATGCCTTCTGGTACATCACCCAGTGTTCAAACTTGGTTGTATACATGGAATCCATTTCGCACTTCATGGCACTTTGTCATATAGCGGAGTCGATACCTTGTATCGCTACCTCATACGTAGCCGGTTCATCTTCCTCAATAAGATTGATATCTACATGAGGTGAGATCAAAAACCCATACCTCTCAGGTTGTTTTCTAACTCTCTTCGACCTACGCGGTTCTTGTGTATTTGAAGATTGTGATACAGTTTCATCCCTGATGAACTGTTGGTGTTCCGTGAGGATTCGGTGTCTGGAACAGTATTACTCCGATTTTCATTGAGTTTTACTTTCCTCCCACTTACCACTGCATATAGGAATTCCTCTTAGGAAAACCGCATGGAGAGCAACTATTACATTGTTCTCTTGTGAATTGTATAAGTACTATACTTTGGTTTCCCTATGACAACCTATAAATAGGCACTTATCTGATTTGGGTTCTAGTTTGGTATCATCCAAACATTCAATTATATGCCCAGCATCCCCAATGAACAATTAGAAGCACGTTTCTCTCTGATACCACTTGTTGTGTGAGGAACGGACCAAACCGAGCGCAGCGGAACCCGCCCGAGATCAAATCCCGGGCGAGTAAATTTATTTATTTTTTTTATTTTCGGCAGTCCAAAACAGTGGGCAAAATTTTCTTTTCAACTTACAAATTTCAAATACATTAAAAATATTTTCCATGCATTAAAAATTACCATAAGCTAATTAAAAAAATTTCAACACATTTTAATACATTTATCAACTCTTGATAAATCATTCAAGCATACACAAATTAATTTCCAACACTTAAAAATTAATCTAAGTATACACAACAATTTTCAAACACTTGAAAAATTACTCAAAGTATACAAAAAGTAATACATCAACTATATACTAATTCTTCCAACACTTGAATGCTTCAAATCCTCACATACATGCTTCCAATTAATCAACAAATCCACAACAATTTTTCTCAACAATAAACATCAACAAATCAAGAATAAATTGAACAATAAAATTTACAAATTAAATTTTACCAACAAGGTTCTTAACCCTTACCAATTTGTTGAATCTTTGCCTCCAAGCTTTTCCAAATCCTCCAAGCTATGAACTCCTTCAAAATCCACCAAATTGAGCAACTCAAGAACAAGTCTTGGTGATCAAAAGGTGGTTTGATCACTCAACAGTGGCAACCAAAATTTTTCCCCAATATCAACACTTGAACCCTAGAGAAAAATCAAGCTTCAAGAACAATAACCAACCCTTAACTCTTAAGGATGTCCATGAAAAATAAATTGGGTGATTTTTGGTGAGATTTTTTGGTTTGATTTTGGAACGCCAAAATCAAAAACTTCAATTTTTCATCTTCTCTTGCTCGGCAGGCAGTGAGCAAATGAAGGTGGTTATTATACTTTTATTTTCAGCAGAGGAGTAAGTTGAAAAAGAAGCCAATTTTAATTTTAATTTTTATTCTTTTGATTTTATTAATAAAATTAAAGAAAACAAACCCAAGCCATATAATTTAAACCATGGTTTAAAAGCATCTTTACTCCACACCACATGTTTCAAAAAGCTTAACTTAACCAATGTTAAAATTAATCTCACCAATTTAGTAACTAAGTTACCTTTATGAATCATTTAGTTACTTTAACCAAATAATTAAATTTTGCTTTACCTTAATTACTTTAACTAATTAAAAGCTTTATTTGTATAATCTAAGTAATTAATATTATATATTAATTTAACAATTAAATTAATTCACAAAATAATTACTAATTTAATGTAAATCAAATTTACATTTATATACAATAAAATTATATCAACTCTTGATATAAAATTAATTAATTCAATTCATCTCTCATGAATTATCGGATTAAACAATTTAATCCTAAAAACCCAAAAAATACTTTGTCAACATTTAACGAAAGGTCGCCCTAGTGCTCAACGAGTAAACTCAATATAATGGAACTCTATAGGCTCACATTCGGTTGTTACTTATATATATACATATATATCTCATATACTTGTACACATATTTCACGAAGGCCTGTCCACCTACAAATCATGACAAAACAACACGACACGTCGAACCATACAAGTCGAGGTTAAAACGCTAATGTATAATCCATTCGTCATTAACGTTTCCAATTGAGTAAGGTTATAGTTATACTGTCAAAACCTTATTTACTCAATATGTGTAACTTTTCATCCTTATATTCCATTTATAAATAATATATGCAAAATTATTTTCAATATTATTTATAATGTCAAAGAAATAATTTCTTCGACGTACTTTTGGCCAAAAGATTTCCGGAATATACTCTGAAAAATTTCTGGAAACATAATCCAACCATGGACTGACGAATCCTCATCTTAACACACACCGATCTTCGTGAGCATCGGTCTATACCTAACAGTCATCCAGAGGCCAGACCATGAAAGGTCTCTGACATGCATGTTATCAGGCATAGAGGATCACTCACAAGACCACCGTGGTGTCTCAAGTCAAAGGACCAAAATAACTACTCAACTCGAAAAGACAACTATTGACAATTTTTTGAAATATCTATTAGTCATCTTTTATGAGTCTGTCCGATATTCATTCCACTAATGAATATCTGCATTTCTATACGAACTTCCACTAAGCTCACAGTCTATTGAGACAAACCATATGTCCATTACATATATAGACAACATGTCAATATATCTAGACCAGGAATAATTTATATTCGAGAGAATGCGTGATATTTCTCAACACCATTTGCAACTCTTGCAACTATATCATCATATGTTGTAACTCTCGGGCCTTTACTAAATTCATTTAAGGTTCCGAGTGTAACTCGAAATCTCTAACTCTTAGAGTAATTTAACTCTTAAATTAACAATATATAAATAAAAGTAAGAGTTTTACCATATAAATAAATAACCATGATAAAATAAATATTATATTACATAAATATCAAATATTCATACAAAAAGTGAATGGTGCTCGATCACCATTTCCAACAATAAAACTGCCAAATTTCCATACACTTCAACATTCAACAGTCCTCATACACTTCAACATCCAAATTTCCAACAAAGCTGTCAAACATGTGATATCAAATAATATTATTATTACTCAATAATTATATGAAATTACACACACACTTGAATCAAATGAATTAAATTTCAACTTCCAAAATGCGGAGAAATAAAAAGTAAGAGAAACCTTATATGAATTCATCAGCAGAATCAACACCATCGTTCATATCATCATTAAGCAAGCTAGGCTCAATCGTATAAGTAGAACTTGATCCCGTTAATTCTACAATAATAAAATAACAATGAAATAAAGAAACAACCCAAATAATTAGAATCCATATTCTACAATAATAACATAACAATACCCAATTAAGTCTTAAATAATTTCAATAAATTAAGAATAACAATGCATGAAGCAAATTCCTCAAATTTCTCCACATTATCCATGGCAGCTCGAATATCAATTTGAATCGGCATAGATCGCAACCAATTTTGAGCACAAATTAAAGTTTCCACCGTCGCAGGAGCTAATGAACTTCTAAATGGATCAATTACCCTACCACTCGTGCTAAAACCCGACTCGGAAGCCACTGTAGAGATCAGAATAGCCAAAATAGTCTTTGCTACCTTAGATAGAGTTGGATATTTGGAAGAATTAACTTTCCACCAATTCAACAAATCAAATATTTCTGAATCTTCTTCAAACCCATCTGACAAATATCTAATCAAGTCAGATTGAGTCTCCACACTTTGATCATCCAACAAATACTTTTTGAATTGAAAATTAAGAAATTTTCGAGCTTCCCCAGCAATAGAACTAGCATTATCCTCTGAAATAATATCATTGGTAGTTGGCACACTCACCCCACTAGAAGATCCCACTGATGACTCATCCTTAAATTATTTATACAAATCATTCAAGGCATCTCGTACCCGAGTCTCAACATCAAAAGCCTTAGAAACATCATAAATTTGAGACATGAAGAACTTGACATATTTCATCTTACACCTTGGATCAAGAATAATACCAACAAATAACACCTAATTCACTTTTATAGGATTCTCCCAATACTTGTCAATTTTTTTTCATACTAATGGCCATTCATTCTAACATCAAATCACCACTTTTGGCATATTGAAGTAAGATGGTTTGAATCCGTACAAATTCATGGAAAAAATTGTTGAAAGTCACATGCAAATGACCCAAAAATGAAAGACTAACATCATAAAATTCTTGCAAAAATTTCACTAGGCATCTACATCGACTCCAAGCATCCGACCTAGGTGGCCCTTTAATTTTAACTCCATCAAAGTACAATCTAAATCTGGGATCATCATCTTCTAACCTATAAAAGGCTTTCTCAAAAATCTATGCCGTCTCCAACATCAAGTAGGTAGAATTCCACCTCGTCTCCACATCAAGACATAAAAGATGTTTACACTCAATTTTCTCCCGCTCAACACTACTCTTAAAACTCAACTTCCTAGCAGGGGACGATTTCATATATCTTACTGCATTTCTTATTTTATCAATAACTTCATTATTGTAGGCATTGCATTTTTGCATGTGAAACCCGATGATGAGTCTCAGTTGGAGGCACTATATTTTTAGTTAAGGATATTGCGGGAAACGGTCATCGGAAGGGAATCGGTATTTCGTTAGATCCTTATTCACTTGTTTAGCGTCAAGCTAACTTGTTGGACCTCCGTTTAGAGCACCTTTGGCCCAAAAAAACCCACTCACCAAACCAACACAACACCTAACCTTGGCCCAAAACCCAAGCTAAACCAAGCCCACACCACCACTGGGCCTACACGCCCATATCACCTTAAAATACACCCAAATTAAATCAAATATTAATTAAATTAAATATTAACTAAATAAAATATTAATTAAATTAAATTAAACATTAATTAAATCATTTACCAAATTAAATAAAACATAAAATAAAGTCATGCCTAATTTAGATAAATCAAATATTGTAACTTCCTAACTTAAAATATTATATACTAAATTAAAGAAATATTATGCCTAATTAAAATCACTCATAACCAATTTAAATATATTGACTTCCTAATCTAAACCAATCTTGTCTCCATCAAATCCATTGCTTTTCTTCTTTAACACTAAATCAAATCCATTCCTTGTGAGACAAGGAGAAGCCCTAGCCCTTCTCTATATAAACAAAGCCAAACCAAGCCTCTCCTCTCCTCTCAATTCACGCCCAACTCTCTCCAACCTCTTACAATTCACGGCAATAGCAACAAGAAGCAACACAAACAATTATCTTCATCTCCTCCACTCCATAGCCGAAAATATCACAGCCCCTAAACCCCCACACATCACCGAAAATCTCCCCCATACAGCAGCCTTCCATCACCGAAAATATACCCCAAACAACAGCCCAAACACACCCCAAACAGCAGCTAAAGAACGCCTGAACAGCAGCCCATTTCCACCGAAAATAGCAGCCCATGCACCCCCCTAAAACACACCTGAGCAACAGCCGAAATCACCCCCAAAACAGCAGCAAAAATCCTCTTAAAACAGTCCCTAAAATCCTTAAAACAGTAACATAAAAAACAGTCATTATAATCCTTAAAATAATCACAAAAAACTGCACTTAAAACCTTTAAAACACCCAAAACAGTCCGTTGAAACGTCAAAACAGTGACCTGAACAGTGAGCAGAAAATACAGAGGAAACAACAGCAAAACGGAGGCCAAACAGCAAGCAAAACAGCAAAACAGTGAGCTAAGATGCTAAATCAGTGAACCGGAGAAGTTGAGGAGCTTTTACCCTTCCGATCTTCGAGAAACGCACGTCCGAAAGTCGGCAAAAAAGATTAGACCTGAGGGTATTTTCCACCTTTGTTTTCTGTTTTATTTTTATTATTCATTGAGTATTATTCGCATGATTGTTATGTTAAAATGCATGTTGTGGCCCTTGAGTAGATAAATATGCATGGATTACGAAATATTGTATGTTGTGGCCTTGGAATAAAATGAAAGATGTGTCAACTCTCGCGGTATATCGGATGGAAACCCGAACATAAATTTCATAACCGATTCCGAATGGACGGTAGTATGATCTGTACTCGGGATACAACTCCACGTACCGCTTGAGTAATCGGCACTTTCTTTTGTTTTATGTTGCTTTGATTTATTTATTATTCGTCATTTAAATTCCGCATGTTACTTGTTTATGCATGATGCGATCGAGCGCATGGGTTTAGTAAGTCTGATTAAAGGTCCCATATTTGGAGGGGTTAAAACCCTTTACCACGATGCTTTGCCGCGCCGGTTGATGTGTGTTCGGTCGAATGCAAGATATGTTCGATCGGGCATACTAAGTTTGATATTATTGTCTTTATTCTTTGTATGCATGATGCGATCAAGTGCATAGGCTTAGTAAGTCGGATTAAAGGTCCCATATTTGGAGGGGTTAAAACCCTTTACCACGATGCTTTGCCACGCCGGTTGATGTGTGTTCGATTGAATGTAAGATATGTTCAATCGGGCATACTGAGTTTGATATTATTGTCTTTATTCTTTATATGCATGATGCGATCGAGCGCATGGGCTTAGTAAGTCTGATTAAAGGTCCCCTATTTGGAGGGGTTAAAACCCTTTACCACGATGCTTTGCCGCGCCGGTTGATGTATATTCGGTTGAAGGTAAGATGTGTTCAATCGGGTATACGAAGTTTCATATAGTTATCTTTGTCTTTGTACGCATTGTAATGAAAAGCGCATGGGCTTATTGTGTTGGACTAAAAAGGTTCTCCATTTGGGGGAAGAAAAGCCTAAAAGGCTACCTTTACCACGATATTTGCCGCCTCTTTCATATATTGATTGCATCATCTACCCCTGTCTTGGCTCGATCTATTACCATTGGTATATCCATATTATTAGCCCTTGCACTTTCCTTTGTCCACACACAAACCAGAACCCTCATTCACGTTAAGAACTAAGCCTCTTCACGCTAATCACACATTCACCCACTTAACGCCACCAATTAGCCATCACGTCCCTAACTTCATCCACAGCCTCTCACGTACCCTTCAACTTAGGCCTCTATCTTACGCCACTGCCCTAGCCTTACACTCCCCCTCTGACTTGCCCACGCCACAATACACGAGCCAGCAAACACCCTTACAAACATCCGCCATCTTACGCCACTACCCTTCATCCTCTCGCACAAGACTCACATCGGCAACCCATTAGCAGTAAAACACCTTCACAAACCGTGAACCCTTCACGTTAAAACACAAATAAACCAGCACCATACTGCCTGAATCACGCACAAACACCACTCATTCGCAAGCCAACTATACCATTCACGCATGTATTATGAAATCCCATATGGTCATCTTTATCTTTGTACGCATCGTAATGAAAAGCACATTTATTCCATTGGTTGCATCACTTACCTTAGTCTTGGCTTAACGTATTACAATTCATATATCTATGTCATGATAGCATTTGAGTATTATTTCTTGTGGTATATCGGATGGAAACCTAGACATAGATTCTGTAGCCGATTCCGAATGGACGGTAGTGCGGTCTGTACTTGGGATACAATTCCACGTACCACTTGGAAAAGTGCTCACATGTGTGTTTGTGTCCATATTAGTTATCTTCTTTTGCACCACGTCATAGCATGCTTACTTTAATGCCTAATTGCATCCTTAAGTGCCTTTTTGCATTATGTATTTAGTTGACTCTTTTATTTACACATGGACATGAAATGGCTATTTGTTTATGCTTCCGCACGTATAAGCATGATATGTCTATGAAATCACATGTTCACCATTATTTGATTCGCTCTTATATGTGCTTGCGTGGTTAGTGTGTGCTTGTGTTTCCATGAATACAATATGCCAATGAAATTGTATGTTCGTTGCTACTTTGATTTACTTTCAAGCATGCAATCTTAAATGTAAGATAAATGCAAATTTAGGTGTAAGTTTTATTTTTTGCGCATATGAACTTAGAAGCATGATACTCTTGGAAATAAGTGTTACTTAAGCTTGGTTAAATTATTACACAAATCCTTTCATTACAAGTGACATAAGTAAGGGACCATTCCGAACCCAACGGTTTGAGGTCTTCCCTTGCGAGGGGTGAGTGCGGCCTTAAATCTCATTTTCCTGGTTCACACCGGGTGGCGACTCCATTATTCTCCGGTTTAGTCCCCCGTGGCTACTCCGTACTCCCAACTGGGCCGCGAGCCCAGAACAACATGCGTCGTCCAGTTTCTGTGTCCCACAGTTATTCTCTCGCAAGCCATCTTTTACAATAAGTTTAACAATATGTGCCCAACACCTCATATGAAGAAATTTATGACCTAAAATAGTGGAAGGCCATTCTTTAGTTCTCCGTGTTATATACCTTATTGCACCATCATTAGAACTAGCATTATCAACAGCAATAGTGAAAATTTTATCAATTCCCCAATCTAACATGCTTGCTTCAATAAATTTACCAATTGTCTTCCCCATGTGATTAGGCACTTGACAAAAGTTTAAAATTCGCTTTTGAAACTTCCAATCAGCATCAATCCAGTGGGCTGTGAGACATATAATTTGAATTTTGAATTGAAGTCCAAGTATCTGTGGTTAGACACATACGTTGAGACTTCATTAGAGATTTCAATTTCATCTTTTCATTTTGATATATTTTCAAACAATCCCCCGCAACAGTTATACGAGAGGGAACTATCATTCGAGAATTCAAATATTGAGAATAATTCCTAAATCCCTCATCTTCCACCATTTTAAATGCCAACTCATCAACTATTACCATTCTAGCAAGCATAACCATTGTTTCTTCAATAGTAAAATGAACTGATTTTAGGTTACCCACCCCTATACCATCTTCTACTTTCTCATATTTCAAGGTTTGTTGTTTAGGGTCAACAACTCTATAGGGGTATTTCTTACACCTCACATCTATATGGGTACGTAAATTTTTAGTATCATGGAAATGAGATTCTGCCATATACTCGTCTCCACAATAATTACACTTAGCTTTTTGAGCACCGTCAACAATAAACTTCTCAAAATGATCCCAAACAGAATAATCAGAATTATTAGTACATTGCGGCTTAGACTTGACCTTCTTAGTAAATTTTCTCTTTTTAGGCAAATGAGACTTATTTTGAGTAGGCATTGGGGTGTGAGTTGTTGAAAGATTTATGTTTGTAGCTTCATTATGCTCTTCCTCACTTGAACAATTCTCAACCTCCTCAATCATGGGGTCTTTTAATATTTCCATTCACCCTGCAATATTATCCCAAGACATTCACAAGGTGGCAATATGCCATTTAACATACTAAAAGTCTAAAACACAGTAACACAAAAAATTAGCCAAAAATAACAAGACATTCACGTGCTCTGACTCCGTTGTGTTAAAAAAACACACACCAAATAATTGGATGAAAATGATAATCAATGAAAATCAAGATGATAAACAATGGAAAAAAACACAGTCACACAAGCATTAGCCCACATTAAGCCACCAAAGCCAGCCCTTATGACTAATAAAACTCCAGCCCAAACAAGCCATGACCACTGACCAGCCACGTGCACGAAAGTCAATGGAGAAAATCAGAGAAGAATTTAGGAGAGAAAAGAAATTGGGAGAGGAGATTTGAAGATTGCAAAGATGTATTCTAGTCTCACAAAATTACCTTGTGAGACTTTAAGGCTTGAGGCATGAAAGTCAATGGAGAAAATCAGAGAAGAATTTAGGAGAGAAAATAAATTGGGAGAGGAGATTTGCAGTGGCAGAAGGCAGCATGGGGGCGCATGCGAGAGAAGAGAATGCAACAAAGAAGAATTTATGAGAGAAGATAAGGGTTTCTGACTCACGAAGTGTTAGTGTGCCCTAATTTTTTTTTATATATATCATTTGCATTGGGTCGCCCCGATGCAAATGCGCAATCCCCTAGAATCTATCGGTTCGAACAGTAACATTGTTATCCATTAGAAATTGCTTTATTGGTTTCTCTTTGGAATTTACATCATGTGCTAAGTTGAATTGTGTTAAATATTTATAATTTTCTGTACATGTATTAACAATAATGAATGGTTAATATTCAATTATATATATATTATTATTCAATAACTAGTTATCACAGTTGGTATAAGTGTCCGTATATATAGTAATGTTTTAATGAGTTATCTTTTTTCGGTCGAAACTACTCAGTATCCAGTGACCATATTGGACCCTGACTACTCTGGGCTCGAGCTAGGTAAGATCACCAGGGCGGTAGAGCTATCCCAACAAGTATTAAATACAACTACATTCCCAAACCTAGAATTGAGGACCTTGATTAAGCTAGAACAACCCCCCACAACTGATCTATAAGGGAAAAACCTAAAGTGCAACTTCACCTACGCACGCAAACAATGGGTTCATGTACTTTTCATTCAATTGGGTTGTTATAATTATTAACATAGAAAACTAAACTATTTATAAGTCTTTTTCAATGGTCACACAAAAATATTCAATTTAAACTAATTAACTATATGTTTATATTAATTCATTTAAACCAAATTCATTAAGGTCATGTTCTAATAATGGATATGCATGCCCTGTAGGTATATTTCTATCTTGAAGGGAAATATATTCAAAAGAACTAGATCATGCGCTATTATTCCTACGACTAATCCCAATTTCCTCCGTCAAGTTCTTAAGAATTTACCAAGAGTATTCTATTGTTGGCCAGACAAATTAAATATGCACTCAAGTACAAAAAATAATAAATAATAAATAATAATCCCAAAAGAATAAAAATATACAAATTAATTAATAAACATGTGCACGTGATCCATTACAACTATAGATGAATGATTCAGCTACTTATGATAAACAATAAACACCAGCTAATCATTATTATAAAGCAAGAACTCATAAAAGATAAAGCAGAGAGTGAATGGAAGAAATAAACTCTCGTTTGCAGTCTTCGACTTCAAACTCCAACTCTCATTGATGCTCTCGTTCTTGCCTTACTCTACGCGTTCTTCTATGCTCTCAGACTCTAAAATTATGTTATAATGCTTATTTTTAGGTTTTGGGAGAAACTTATGCTTACATAGGAGGTCCCTGGGTGTTTCATGATCAAAAATCAATTTATGGGCAAACAAGGATCGCTTCCCGAGTCGCGACGCGCGTCGCTATAGGAAACAACTTTCCTTAGCATGGCGGAAGTTGCTTGTGGTGGTACCGGCTCCGTATGGATCTTTAAATTTTCTTTGCCTTCTCCCTTTGTTGTAGTAGCCGAAATCAATCTTTCGGTGTCCAACGCTTGGATCAACCACTCGATCTTCCGAACTATGACTCGAAACCAACAAACCAAAGTGTGGGCTTCACTCACAACGATCAAAACTTTAAAAAATTTAGAGAATTAAGATGTCACAATGGTGTTTGGCTTTTTGAAATTTCAAACACTCTCACAACACTTGTGAATGCTTGAACTCTCTCTACTTTCTCTCAATCGCACTTGTGTGAATGAATGCAAAAATGTTAACCTTAGAAGTGAGAGAAATGGTAGAGATTATATTCTCTTACACAAGCCAGCTAACCTTATCATTAAGTAACTAATGCTTTCTTGCAATGGCCAACACAAAAAAGTGAATGCCATACCAAAGCATAAGAAATGATAAGTTAAAGACAATGACTTTGTCATTAAGCATCTAATGCTTTCTTTCAATGGCAAACACATAAATGTGGAGACCATACCAAAACATAAAAATGGATTAGCTAATGATAAAAATATTAGGTGTATACAAGCCACCGAATACACATAATAAATTGGAGAGCATGGCAAGCCATATGGCTTTGTCTCCAATGTAAATAAAAATCACTATCTCAATAATGATTAAATTACCTTCAATTATGTTGTAGTAATTATCTCATAATTATTACTAACTTGATTATCTCATAATCAAGACTTGATTATCTCATAATCAAACAATTCTAGAAAACATTAAGTTAAACTAATTTAACACAGTTTTCATTTGTGACAATAAATATTATTAATCTCATTAATAATATACAAATATAATATGAGCATATTATTAGACAATCTAATTATATTAGGTTTGCTATAGTTAATGAGCTAGCACGGGGACCAAATGGACCTATGGTTCCGAGCTCCAATAATTCCAAAATATTAATTAAACTCTTTAATCAAATATTATGAATTATTAACTCCACGTTATTCCACTAAAAACTCGAAGTTGAACTCCCGTTACCGTAGATGGATAAAATAAACCGAACAACTTCAGTGTCCATCGATATAGTCATTACATATGGATATATCCCTTCACGAATATCTCATAAATAGAGCCGGGTCAAAAGTCCGTTAAACCTCTCTAAATATTTTGTCTCTTAAGAACCATTGATTCTATAATGAACAATTAATTCATAACAATTTCGTAATATAAAAGTTCAGCGTTCAAATTGTTCAAGTCCCGAATCAACTCTTAAAAAAGATATTCTTCTGCTTCTCGTAAGAAGGAGTGAATTCCATATCTATGTAAAATATTCCGAGCTACACACCAAACCATATCCCCAAAATACGTAGTTATTGGCTGGGAATTCAACACCAACCTCACCATAGTAAATCAAAGGACATAGCCTGTCATGCAGGAGTTCGTAGTACACTCAGGATTAAGATCGAATCCATATATGACCATATATTAGATAAAATGAATTTCTTCGATTAACGAATATTAAAAGAAATTCGTATTTATCTGAGTCCAGTCCTATATGATCTCATCATACAAGGTGCCTCCATTCCCATGTCACTACATGAACGATCCCAGATCAAGGTCGTCATACAAGTATAGAATGGACCGCAGCTATAGATAAACCACAAACAAATTACCTTATTTTTTTACTCTCTACGGACTATTTAGATTACTAACTTCAGACATAAACCCTCTTGTGCATCAAACATACAATAAGTTTGAAGTTACAATAGTAATCACGGTAAACAAGACAATTGGACAATATGCGATATAAATCAAACAACTTTGATAAAATGAATACTGTATTTATTATTATTACAATAATAAATTTTGTTTTACAATACATGAAGCTTTATGACATAAATCCCAACAATATCCCACTTGGACTATAGCAAATGGGACATGTCATGTAATCCTAAACCTTTTAGGTGACCTTCAAACACTTTAGCCAATAAGGTCTTTGTAAATGGATCAGCCAGGTTGTCTGCGGATGGAATCTTCATGACAACGACATCTCCTCCCTGCACTATCTCTCTGATGAGGTGATATTTCCTCTCAATACGCTTACCCCTCTTGTGGCTTCTTGGTTCTTTGGAGTTCGCCACTGCACCACTATTATCACAATAAAGTGTGACCATATCTGGAACAACTTCCAGATCTGCCAAAAACTTATGGAGCCAGACTGCTTCATTAGCTGCTATATATTCAGCCTCCATGGTGGAGTCAGCAATACAATATTGCTTAATACTCCTCCATACTATAGCCTCACCACCTAGGGTGAACACTGATACATATGTTGATTTCCTAGAATCGACATCCGTCTGAAAATCAGAGTCAGTATATCCTCTCAGAATCATATCCTGACTTGTATATACAAGCATATAATTTCTCGTTCTATAAAGATACTTGAGAATATATTTCACCGCTACCCAATGATCTAATCCTGGGTTGGATTGAAACCTACTGACTACTCCCACTGTAAAACAGATGTCCAGTCTCGTGCATAACATAATATATATAAGACTTCCAACTGCTGAAGCATATGATATATGTCTAATCTCTTTAACTCCATGAAGTGTCTTAGGAGACTGTTCCTTAGACAAATGAATTCCATGCCTGAAAGGTAAATTACTGACCGGTGCGTAATCACACGCTTATAATGCAAGCGCACGTATAGTTCAAGTAGTATAAAAAGTATCGATCCCACGAGGACTTAAAACCTTTTGATATCAATTTAAGAAGCCAAATTTTTAAAAGTATCTAATGGATTGATTGTTTGATTGAGTGATGACTTTAAAATTAAAACAAGTAAAAGAAATAACGCGAAAGTTGATTTAGGAAAATTCAATGTTAATAAACTTTCCAGGGTTGTGAATTATTTCAATTTTAAAGATGAAGTGGTTATTTTACGTTTGTGTAATATATTAGTTTACTAACCTGGAACACGAACTTCTGCAAAAGCCTCTATCGATGGTCAGATGCAAATACCCAGTGTAACCCAATTAAATCATATGTCTATGTCAACCAAGTTACCTGAATTCATTAAGATTAAGTTCCAATTATGGCTACCCCTGCCCGACAAGTATATGTCTATCCTGTAAGGAAATCTATTAAAGGGTTATCTATCCTCAAGGAAGATCGTGGGCTATTAAGTCTAAGGCTGAAACCTAAAATTCCTTTGTCAAGTTTATTTTAAGTTTACATGATCAATCTTATTAATGACCAGTTAACAAGAAACATTAAGCTTAAGACTTAATAAATAAACCTTTATATTACCCAAACTATAAAATAACCCCTTATAAACCGGTGATATTGGAATT
This sequence comes from Zanthoxylum bungeanum, assembly GCA_019454045.1. NCBI lineage: Eukaryota > Viridiplantae > Streptophyta > Magnoliopsida > Sapindales > Rutaceae > Zanthoxylum > Zanthoxylum bungeanum. The sequence continues at coordinate 20,664 of SKCR01031111.1, forward strand.
CATCACAACCCCAGATAACGGGTTTAACTACGACACATATTTACGGCTAGTAAAAGCTTAAATAAAATAAAAGACATAAAGTAAATGCTGGAAAGTAAATGCTGGAAAGTAAATGCGAAAAAGTAAAGGCGGAAAAGTAAATGCTGGAAATTAAAAATGTAAAAGTACAATAAAAGAAATTGCTGAGGTTAAATGATCCACTTTTATCACTACTATTTTAGATATCTTCCTTATTATAATATATTAACTTTGCGTGATATTACCAACCTGCCATATAGACGGTATCCTGATTAAATCAAATTAATAATTAATTACGAACCAACCAATCAGGCGGTATCCAGTTTAGTCAAGTTTAAAACCAATTTCAATAATTACCAACCGACCAATAAAGCGGTATCCTCATTAAGTCAGGTTTTAAATAGTTTATATATTATAATTAAGGGAGATTAATCTAAATAATAGTAATAAAAGCTTTACCCTTTACCCCAGCAGGGGGAAGTTACCTCCTCATTACAGAAAAGTAAAAATTGAAAAAGTAAAGAAAGAAAAGTACAGTGCGTAAAGTAAATAAAATTAATTACTGAACTGAAAATAAACAAACAAGATACAATCTTCTTAGTATTATTAAGGAATTACATAGAAGAAGGTATGAATTCAATTCTAAAATTCCGGCCTCTATTTATAGGGAAAAATTGGCTCTCGCGTGGTGACGCGTAAAGTGTGCTTGTGTCGCGACGCACCGTAGATCTTGGACGCGTGGCATGACTTTTTCCGGAGATGGTGACACGTGGCAGAGCTGAATTATTATCTCCATTATTGGCTCGGCGTCACGATGCGTGAAATTGGTCTTGCGTCATGATGCTGACATCATCATGATGTCATCAATGACGTGTCTTCAATGATAAATGTCGGCAGTATGTGATGGCGACACGTGGCAAGGCGCACGTTAGCAGATTTAATGTGATGTTGACACGTAGCAGGCGCACATTATCAGATTCGGCGCTGTAGGCATTGCATTTTTGCATATCATCCCAATGACGAGTCTCGTATGGAGGCACTATCTCTTTGGTCATGAAAGCCGCGGGAAACGGACGTTGGAAGGGTAAAGTCAGAAAATGGAATTTTGTTGGATTTTATCTAAGTTGTTTAGCTTCGGTTGCTTGTTGGACTTCCGTTTCAAAGCTTATCTTAGGCCCAAAACCCCCATAGACCACTTACCAAACCCAAACCAAACCCAAAACACCCAAACCAAACCCAAAACACCCGATCCAAACCCAATAAACCAAGCCCACGCCCAATGGATGGAGATTCACGCCCATATTATTTTTTAATTAGGTAAATGCACATTTATCAAATGCTTAAATCTAGTAAAATCCATTCCTAATTAGAAGAAATCTCCTAGATCCCTTTCCTAATCAAATCCAATCACCATCCTAAATTAGGAGTTCTTTTCCTTGTGAAATACAAATTAAGGAGATGTCACCATCAATAGAAATCCTATTCCTAGTCGGATTAGGAAAGCCTCCTCTCCTTTGCCTATAAAAAGGACCCCTCACCACCATTCACAACCCTAGCATACAATCATCAAATTCACGCCCAAAACAAGTTTAAGCCTTCCTTTGCACGCCCAAAGTCTTCTCCAAGCCCTTTGCCGCAAGTCCCCCACACCAAGCCCTCCAATTGCCGCACCTCATCCACTCCCTATCCTTCACGCCTAAACCCTTTTCACTGCCCTATTGCCGCATCTTTAACACTCATCACAGCCCCCAAATCAACCTTAAAACAGCCCTAAACATTGCCCTAAAGTCGCATAAACAGCCCCCACACACAGCCCATCAATTCGCGCCCAAACCGAGCCTAAAACACTCACGGCACTGCACCTTTACTGCCGCAAAACAGCCCCTGACCTGATCTGATTTTTCTGCGATTTTAACCCATAAAACAGCCCCAAAACCACCCAAAAACTGCACTAAAAAACTGCACAAAATCCCCCCTTAAACCCCTCAAAAAATCGCACCTTTTGGCCCTCTAATTCACCCAAAACAGTCCACTAAATCACCAAAACAGTGACCTGAAACGCAGCAGTGAAACAGCAGCGAAACGGACCTAAAACAGCAGCCCGAGCATCAAAACAGCAAGGAAAAATGTTGGATGAGCGAGATATATGTTCCCTTTTGTGGTATATCGGATGGAAACCCGGACCTAAATTTCATAGCCGATTCCGAATGGACGGTAGTATGATCTTCACTCGGGATACAATGCCACGTACCACTTAAGATACATATGTCTCGTCTCATCCAAATTTGTATTTGTGCATGTTGTAGTTCGTAGGTTGTTTGTTTATTTTAAGCATGATTTAATTTAGTTTTGTTACTTAATATCTAAGCATGATTATGTTGTCTTTAAGCATGTTATGTTGTTTAGTTTATTATTTGTGTTTAAATAGTTATTTGTTTATTTTATCTTGATGGTTCAATATGCTCGTTGTGTTATATTGCGTATTTATTGCTTAATGATTTACTTTCAAGCATGCAAACTTAGAATAGGATTTATTTAGCGAATGCATGTTAGATTTAAATACCCTTGAGCATGATTATTGAGTAGATTCGGTTAGTTTATTGCACAAATCATATCATCACAAGTGACATAAGTAAGGGACCATTCCGAACCCAATGGTTTAAGGTCTTCCCTTGCGAGGGATGAGTGCGGCCTTAAATTTTTGTCCCGGTTCACACCGGGTGGCGACTCCATGTTATTTCGTACTCCCAACTAGGCCGTGAGCCTAGAACAGCGTCGCCGATTTCTGTGTCCTACAGTTTGGCAACTCCACTGGGGATATTAGAGAATTGGCCCCGAAATAATTTCTTGTAGTAATTGTAATTTGTGCTTTAGTTAACTGTGTCTACCGTAGGTTGAAATGGGTTTAATCAAAGGCACTTTTTAAGGCTAGGTAATGGTTTGGTGTATTCCTTCATTCACTACCTTTCTATAAGGAAAAGCTGTGAAGGCACCTAGATAATCATGTACTAGTAGTCTATCGTGATGGACTAATTTGGAGGACTCGTTGTTTATTCATGTCACCAAGCTATAAGAGCCTAAGGGGCTAGGGTACTTAAGAGAGACTCGCTCCACCCTCCATCTGGGGAATCTACAACGGGAAATCCATTTGACAGTCAGTCACACACCATAACTCGTTGGCACGTACCTTTAGGTATAAAAAAGGTGCGCTTACTTGGTCGCTCGGACCCTTGAGTGGGGAGACCTAGTTGTGGGCAATCCTTCATCGATGAGAGCTTTTGTCTATACCCTGTAAACCCGCGTGTGAACTATAGTTGTAGGATCAGTAGAGACTATTCCTTTATGTTTTGGACCATTGTCATTTGGATTCAGTTGGACTTGTTGTCATGAGGTATGGGCTTGTTGGGCCATTTAAACTGGGACGAGTCTGTGCTTTATGGCAATCGGGCCAAAAGTTTCTAAAATGCTGATAGGCCAACTAGTGTAAAATTCTTATGAGCTTATATATTACATGCATCGCACGCATCTCATGCATCTCATGCATACATGCATCATGTTAACCCCCGTGTCTTAAAAGCCATCATAGATATCTGTTGGGTTAGGAAAAAGAAGACTTGTCAAAGAAGAGTTTAGAAAACATGGATATCGGGGAAAAGGAAATCGAGAAACAGAAAATCTTACGGCAATGATAAAAAGACCATTGGGGGGCCTTAAAAAAAATGAAAAAAAATGAAAAGAAAAAAAAAAGAAAAAGAAAAAGAAAAAAAGAGAAAAAAAAGAAAGAAGAAAAAAAAAAAAAAGAAAAGAAAAGAAAATTGTTTGTTTTTAGTCCTTGATAGTTAGACATAAGTCCGGTGATGAAATTGATTGCTTTAAGGTGAAACCTTAGAAACGATAAACTCTTGATGTGCTTTTATCTGATACTTTGAATGATTAATCTATGTTAGACTCGTAAACACTTCACTATAGGTTCTTAGCGGTGAAAACTTGAGTAGTTGGCAAGGTGATTAGTTGAAGAAATTGTAGGTCAGTGAATGACCGTTTGCTTAGATGTCTATCTTGATTTGCTTATGTTATGATGTGTGGTATGGTTGAAAATAAAGGAAAAGTCTCTAAGAAAAGAATTGAACCACCTATAACCGATAAGCGTGAAGCTATCCATGGGCGAGTATTAGGACCACCATGAGGAGAAATGCTACCTTAAAGGGTAGGTGTGTTGAAAAAAATAGAAAGAAAAAAAGAGAAAAAGAAAAGAAATGAAAAAAAAGAAGAAGTTCAAAATGAAAAGAAAAAAAAAAGAAAGAGACAAAAGAGAAAGAAAACCATACCACATTGAGCACAGAAAAGCAACTGCAGGCATAATTGAGACATCTAGGTTGGTTTGACCCATCGAACACAATTTTTGAAATAAAATCATTGAGTTAGCTTACTTGGGGATGAATCTGCAAAGGAACCTTTGCACACACACACTTTGAGTCTGGCTTAGATCATTTATTCAAAGACTTGGATTTGAGTTGCATTGGGTGTTTTGAAAGTTCTCTGGTTTCAATACTGAGCATTCTTTGAGGGCAATGAAATGTATAACTATGGGGACTATTTCGTAGCATGTAATATAGTATGATGATATGGAAGGCCCCACCATGTGGTTCATCTTGACCAAGTACAAACAGCGGAGAGTAGAAAGCTAAACCAAGACTGGTGGTGACCAGTCTACCACATCGCGAATCAGGGACATAACAAGATATTGAGTCATGAGACTAGAGAGAAGACTGAGCAATCACCTGGAGAACTAGCGGAAGACCTAACCCAATGGAATATAAACTTCATTCATGCATGCATGCATACACGTAACATATTTTTGCATTCTTTTTTGTGTTTGTTTTGTTTTGTATTCACAGGTTTCAAAGAAGAAAAAGAGAAAGCGACAAAGAAAAGCCAACCAGAATCAGCAACATATGAGTAGTAGTTTTGGGAATGAATCCCAGGGTTGAGGCCCATATCAGTTTCAGTTTTGGGGATGAGTCCCAGGGTCGAGTCCCACATCCTCAGAGTTTTGGAGTGAATCCAGGAAGGAATCCCAGGGTTGAGGCCTATATCAATTTCAATTCTGGGGATGAGTCCCAGGGTCGAGGCCCACATCAGTATAAGTTTTGGGGATGAGTCTCAGGGTTGAAGCCTGCATCATCAGTATCAGTTTTGGGGATGAGTCCCAGGGTCGAGGCCCATATCAACATCAGTATCAGCTTGGGGGCGAAGCTCACATCAGTACCAGTATGAGGGCGAGGCCCATATCAGTATCAGTCTAGGGGCAAAGCCCACATTGTCAGTAGTATTGGGATGCGTCCTAGGGTCGAGGGCCCACTGCATCATCAATTGTATTTCTGTGATGCGTCCCAGGGTCGAGGACCCACTACATCATCAATTTGAGGGCGAGACCCACATTATCAGCGGTATTAGGATACGTCCCAGGGTCGAGGGCCCCCGTTGTCGGTTATAGTTCCAGGATGAGTCCTAGGGTCGATGGCCTACTACATCATCATCACAATCAGTCTTGCCGGGTATGGCACTCTGGGGGCGAGGCCTACACCATTATCAACATTAGTTTTGCCCGGTACGGTACTCCGGGTATGGAGACATCAGGTCAGTTCAGCCAGGTACGACACTGCGGGTATGGAGATATCAGATCAGCTAGGTACGACACTTCGGGTATGGAGATATCAGATCAGCCAGGTACGACACTCTGGGTATGGAGATATCACTGCGACACCCTAGGTATGGGGTTAGCATTCAGACATTTGTGGCACTCTAGGTACGAAGGCGTCACCGCGACACCCTAGGTAGGGGGTTAGCATTCAGACATTTGTAGCACTCTAGGTACGAAGGCATCACTGCGACACCCTATGTACGGGGTTAGCATTCAGACATTTGTGGCACTCTAGGTACGGAGGCGTCACTGCGACACCCTAGGTACGGGGTTAGTATTCAGACAATTGCGGCACTCTAGGTACAGAGACGCAACTGTGACACCCTAGGTACGGGGTTAGCACGCCAGGTACGACATGTGGATTATGTGGACTACCGAGGACTACCGTGGACTATATGGACTACCGAGGACTACCGTGGACTATGTGGACTATCGAGGACTACCGTGGATTACCGTGGACTATGTGGATTATGTGGACTGCCGTGGACTATGTGGATTATGTGGACTACCGAGGACTACCGTGGAGTATGTGGACTACCGTGGACTACCGAGGAGTATGTGGACTATGTGGACTACCGTGGACTACCGAGGAGTATGTGGACTATGTGGACTACCGTGGACTACCATGGAGTATGTGGACTACCGTAGACTACCGTGGAGTATGTGGACTACCGTGGAGTATGTGGACTATGTGGACTACCGTGGAGTATGTGGACTATGTGGACTATTGTGGACTACCGTGGAGTATGTGGACTATGTGGACTACCGTGGACTACCGAGGAGTATGTGGAGCATGTGGACTACCGTGGAGTATGTGGAGTACCGTGGACTACCATGGACTACCGCGACACCCTAGGTACGGGGTTTAGCACGCCAAGTTTGGCATTATGGACTACCGCGACACCCTATGTACGGGGTTTAGCACTATCAACTCAGCACAGCAGGCAGACCAGGTGACAGCTGGCGAGCCAGGTAAGTAAAAATACATTGCACGTACTTTGATAGGATTGTCACTGTTACACATTACACAAGTCTCATCAAAGTGGGGGCGACTGTAGGCATTGCATTTTTGCATATCAGCCCAATGACGAGTCTCGTATGGAGGCACTATCTCTTTGGTCATGAAAGCCGCGGGAAACGGATGTTGGAAGGGTAAAGTCAGAAAATGGAATTTTGTTGGATTTTATCTAAGTTGTTTAGCTTCGGTTGCTTGTTGGACTTCCGTTTCAAAGCTTATCTTAGGCCCAAAACCCCCATAGACCACTTACCAAACCAAACCAAACCCAAAACACCCAAACCAAACCCAAAACACCCGATCCAAACCCAATAAACCAAGCCCACGCCCAATGGATGGAGATTCACGCCCATATTATTTTTTAATTAGGTAAATGCACATTTATCAAATGCTTAAATCTAGTAAAATCCATTCCTAATTAGAAGAAATCTCCTAGATCCCTTTCCTAATCAAATCCAATCACCATCCTAAATTAGGAGTTCTTTTCCTTGTGAAATACAAATTAAGGAGATGTCACCATCAATAGAAATCCTATTCCTAGTCGGATTAGGAAAGCCTCCTCTCCTTTGCCTATAAAAAGGACCCCTCACCACCATTCACAACCCTAGCATACAATCATCAAATTCACGCCCAAAACAAGTTTAAGCCTTCCTTTGCACGCCCAAAGTCTTCTCCAAGCCCTTTGCCGCAAGTCCCCCACACCAAGCCCTCCAATTGCCGCACCTCATCCACTCCCTATCCTTCACGCCTAAACCCTTTTCACTGCCCTATTGCCGCATCTTTAACACTCATCACAGCCCCCAAATCAACCTTAAAACAGCCCTAAACATTGCCCTAAAGTCGCATAAACAGCCCCCACACACAGCCCATCAATTCGCGCCCAAACCGAGCCTAAAACACTCACGGCACTGCACCTTTACTGCCGCAAAACAGCACCTGACCTGATCTGATTTTTTCTGCGATTTTAACCCATAAAACAGCCCCAAAACCACCCAAAAACTGCACTAAAAAAACTGCACAAAATCCCCCCTTAAACCCCTCAAATAATCGCACCTTTTGGCCCTCGAATTCACCCAAAACAGTCCACTAAATCACCAAAACAGTGACCTGAAACGCAGCAGTGAAACAGCAGCGAAACGGACCTAAAACAGCAGCCCGAGCATCAAAACAGCAAGGAAAAATGTTGAGGTAACAAATCGGAAAAGTAGCGGATTATTTGCCCTTCCAACGGACATGTAACGCCCTTTCTTGAGACGACAAAAGAGTTTAGACCTGAGGGCACCCTTTTACTTATATTCTTTCGTTTTATTTTATTTATTTGAAATATTATTGCATGAGAGTCGTTTGAGGCATGATGTGATTGTTGGATGAGCGAGATATATGTTCCCTTTTGTGGTATATCGGATGGAAACCCGGACCTAAATTTCATAGCCGATTCCGAATGGACGGTAGTATGATCTGCACTCGGGATACAATGCCACGTACCACTTAAGATACATATGTCTCGTCTCATCCAAATTTGTATTTGTGCATGTTGTAGTTCGTAGGTTGTTTGTTTATTTTAAGCATGATTTAATTTAGTTTTGTTACTTAATATCTAAGCATGATTATGTTGTCTTTAAGCATGTTATGTTGTTTAGTTTATTATTTGTGTTTAAATAGTTATTTGTTTATTTTATCTTGATGGTTCAATATGTTCGTTGTGTTATATTGCGTATTTATTGCTTAATGATTTACTTTCAAGCATGCAAACTTAGAATAGGATTTATTTAGCGAATGCATGTTAGATTTAAATACCCTTGAGCATGATTATTGAGTAGATTCGGTTAGTTTATTGCACAAATCATATCATCACAAGTGACATAAGTAAGGGACCATTCCGAACCCAACAGTTTAAGGTCTTCCCTTGCGAGGGGTGAGTGCGGCTTTAAATCTTTGTCCCGGTTCACACCGGGTGGCGACTCCATGTTATTTCGTACTCCCAACTAGGTCGTGAGCCTAGAACAGCGTCGTCAAGTTCTGTGTCCTACAGGCGCACGTTAACAGATGACGCATTTTAGCAAAACTTCTCTGATTGGTCCACGTGTCGGTGCATGTTAGCAATGACAGTTTTGCCATTTTTGTCCGTTTTTCACTGTTTTGGCCCCCAATCACCTCGAGAGAGTCCTGAAACCTTATTTATCTACAAAATAACACAAAACACATCAAAATATTCACAAAACTCAAGAAACTATACAAAATATTAGGTCAAATGGGTGGCAAATAGTGATACATTTACCACTCATCACACCCTCAAACCTAACATTTTGCTAGTCCTCGAGCAAAACAACAAGATAAAATAACATAAACATCTTTAAAATAAAATTAAGCTAAGCCACTTTCATAGGGATCACGGTTGCATTTAGCGTATGCAACAAGCCTTTAAACCCCTATGTGTCCCTAGTGGAGAAGTTGTAGTCTCGTGAGGGCTCATAACAACGATACCCACAAACGTCATATAAAAACAAAAAGATTATAAAACTAATGCACACAAAAGCAAAAGACAAGAGAAAAGAGAATAAACAAGTTAGTAACTAAACAGATGAAACTTCTTATCCAAGTTAATAGTTGTTTTCTATCTTTTTAAATTACCGAATAAGTAAATTCTCCGATTATATCTACCATTCTCCATATACACAGCCAACAAGGTATTAATCAAGTCATTGTGCCCACAATATTCACAAGTGTAGTTGAAAAGAGAGTAATATTTTTGTCCTAAAGTTGTATCAGATTAACACTTTTTTTAAGCAATGAAATATTTTTCTGATTTTTTTTATTTATATACAATATCTTCCATCCATGTAACGAGCTTTGGGCCAGTGACTCCTAAACCAGTTGGTTTTAGGGCACCAGGTGTTAAGACACCCCTACAGACTTAATAGCTCGGATTTCAGATATATATATATTTTCTTTTTTTACAACATCTTTGATCCATATAGCGAGCTTTGGGTCAGTGACTCTCGAAGCAGTTGGTTTTAGGGCACTAAGTGTTAAAACACTTATACGGACTTAATAACTCAGATATGAAATGTCATTTTTTTTGTTATCCCATCGCTTTTTTAGATGATTCCTCCAATTAAACTAGAGCACTGAATATTGCAAACTTTTCAATTACAACTCATGTCCGTATGTTACCATGAATGTTGATAATACCTGTCAACTGAGCATATGAAGATTCATTTTAATTAGTTTTATGGAGAATTCACAAATTAAATAATTCAAAAGGAAATAAACAAAAATTAACTTGTTTCGAAATAGGTTGAGATACGTCTCAGGAATGGAAATTCCTTACACAGCTATCTCACACCAATTTCACCTCATTAATCAAATTAAAACACAAAATATTTTTTTTTAATTTTTGTAAAATGTTTTAATTTTTTTCGAAATTTTGTTGACTAAAAATAAAAATAACATAAAAACAAGATATTAGTCAACTATTCCCCTCCCCCAAACCTAAATGAGACATTGTCCCCAATGTCTTAAAAAGTAAAAGAAGAGTTTAGAAGATAATAGCTGGTTAGCTGAAATTCTACATCTAAAAGGAAAATTAAAGGTTAAGATCCAGATTTATCCGACGCTTCTTACCATGATCGTTATCAGACCAGTTTATCTTGGAAAGGATAAGGTCAATTTGTAGTTCAAAGGCTAAGATTTGGTCGATTAAATCTTGGGCAGTTCTGGCAGTGATGAGGAGTTCTTTTACAGGTTTTGACACGAACCCATTTCTTCGGGCATCATCAAGAAACACACAAAGAAAATCATAAAATCAATCAGCATTAAACAGTCCAATCAGTTTCTGGCGTATGCTCAAGTTCGCCCAAGATAGAACTGTAAAAATTTCCTCCATCGTGCCCAAGCCACCTGGCATAGCAATAAAAGCATCAGCACGATTAATCATTTCTACCAGTCGTTCAGACATACCTGGCATGATCATTTCTTCTCTGTTTGATGGTTCTATAATATTCGCTTCTGCCAAAGGTTTTGGGATGATTCCCAAGACTTGACTGCCTCCCTCATGTACAGCCCTTGAAACGAACCCCATTAGTCCAAGATTGCCACCGCCATATACTAAGTGTATACTCCTCTCAGCTATGACTCTACCCAACTCCTGTGTTGTTCCAACGTATTCTGGCTTAGAACCAACACTAGTATCGCAAAACACACAGATGTTTACAACTCGTCTTCATGAAGTGGCTTCCATTATTATATGTTTCTTTCTTAAATATGGATGCCTTCAAAAGTGCAATGTTGAATGGAATTTATAACACCTGAAAAAGGGTGAGTAATAATAGCACTAGTACCTGTCAAATGACAATTATTAGTTAAACAGTAAAATAAATCGTGAAAGGTCAAAAGGTCTGGATCCTGTCGGAGAAAATAAAAGAAAATGACAAAACAAATCACAATTATTAGATATATACAAAAAGAAAATAATATTTACAAAAAGTAACTGCTTGATTGACGTTTATGCTTTAGGGACAAGCTTCCCATCCAATTTTCTTATAAATTGGCAAACATGGTCTTTTAAAGTCAAATTCCCAAGACTGTACTGTTGTCTTTCTTTTCAAAATTGTGTATATAACATGTGAATTGCATGATGCACATATCCACTAGAATGTGTCTCAAGAGTCTTAAATATATCATCCAAAGACTCCTTACTCAAGCCAACCCTAATGAATTTAATTTTATCTTCACAATTATCTGAAGTTTTAAAAATTGTATCTTTAAATTTCATCCTGAGTCTTTGAATTGTTCAAAGATGTTTGATACGATCAAACATATGAATTTATGGTAATTTGTTCTAAGGTTATTCGAAGAATATAATTCTTCCACAATTCCATATTGATGGAATTGGTTAGTGGAAGAAATCGAATCTTATGCTATTTGATTAGTTTGATATTGAGAGTTACCAAATTAGTTTCAATACTCTTGGGGTTGTGCTCTAGTAACACTAACTCATCATTTTAATTAATGTTCCATTAGTTTCTACATTTACATATATGATATGTATAAGTAGAAAATTCGAATCTTGAAATGTTTGAGATTTGAATCTTTCTTTTGTATAATGGTTATATAATCGAAAGTACTTGCACCTTGAAGGTAAGTATAAGTTTATCATTTATTCTATTTAATAGAATATTGTATTTTATTTGATAGAATATCTTTTCTACGATCCCGAGTAATAAAATTATTTATTACTTAGTGTGTAACATTGAATGTTGACTATTGTAGAAAAGACTTGACTTATTGAAGTCAAATATGGTGATAAACTATAAATGGAACTACATAATTAATAAAATGAAAATACCCTTTTATTACTTCCATATAAGTGCTATAGGATGTCAGAATCATTCGCAAAGTATTTGATACTTAATGGTTCTGTTGTTTTCTTATTGAAGAAAATTATCCTATAATTTATAGTAGGAGCGATATTTGATATCGAATCCGGAAATTAGCATTAGACCATAGATCTTAGATTGTTCATAGCTTACTATGATCAAGTTTGGAACTTTATTGAGCTTTTATTATGAATCGTTCATAAAATGTGCAAATGGTTTACTCAGCAAAAGTACAGTGAGCTTATTAAAGGTTTGACCTTTATAGTATGACAATGAGAAAAGATATACTCAGTAATCTATTATAAATTCTGAGGAAACTTCTCTTTAGTCACACTGATTGAATAATTTAAGATCTGATGGTTAATGCTGATATTAAATTATATTTTTTAGCTAAAAGAATACAAAGTGGCGTTTCTGAATGGTTTTTTCAGATAAGAGATCTATTGTGATTTCTTAGTTTGAATAGTTCATTTTGGAATGGCCCTGGAGTTTGTATTATGCTAAGATTACAATTTAGTATATTAGCTTATAGAGCCTATTGTAGACTCGGATGAGCTTTCTGGAAAATTGTGTTTTCTAATTTTGATATCAATCAGATTGTCTGATTTTATCAAAGCATAGAGAATACATATGGGATAGAAGGGGTAGTAGGAGCGTACAAATTTCTTTCTAGTATTTTACATCATAATGACATTGTCATTATTAATGTAATAATGAGATGTTTCTGAGGTAAAAAGGTTTGCCTCAATCTTATTTTCACCTTGAAAGCAGTGTGAGTGGTCTCTATTATATTTGATATAAAGTTTTATATAAGTTATAAAACTATGAGGCTTTTGAGATACTCCTAGACGCAACAAGACTAACTGTATGACATTTAGTATAACTGTTTGACAGTTAGTGTGTGTCTTATGTATAGTATTTCTCTTTCAGAAAGGATGATTCCTTTTTCGAAAGAGATATTGATTAGAATGTCTAATCAATCTTATGCATCATAGGATGATGACATAATGAATACTATATTGAGTGCGATTAGAGATATCAATTTAATCGTAATTGTTAAGAGTTATTTTGATATCCTCTAGACCATAAGTTGTGTCTTGAAACATGTTCTTTATCATATTTGAGAAATCAAGAATGAGTTTCTAATTAATGGAGAATGAAGTTTGCAACCATTAAGGTCAGATTAGTTTTGAGTCTAATTATGACGTTAGACAGTCTACGTCATAAAGAGTCAGAAAAGATGCAGTGAAAGTGTCACGGATGATTTTACTATATAAGTGGAATTAGTTGCAACTTATGAAGTATTGACTTATGAAGTTGCATAGTGACCTCGTAGATTATAAGTTTGTTATTAGTATTGTATTTGCGGTTGTCTACATAGTATTTTGGATTTGATCCGTAAATACTTAGACAACTTAGTAGCTGAAGCATAATGTTGATATGGCATATGAGTCATATTGATGTAGAACTAAGTTTCTATAAAAATATAAATGATGCTTGCTAAGGAAAATGATTGTGTTTGTTGGAAAAACTCAATAAGTCGGAGCAGACTTACTTGCTATTACCTACCTCTTGAGCGCTAGGTGAGTTCTTGAGGGCCATGAGTATGTGATACACATTGGGATGTGTTTATGATACCATGGATTGGCACTAGAGCAAGTGGGAGAAATTATTAGGGTTGGTGCTCTGAGCCCCAATCCAGATCGTATTTATGTCCGATTCATGAATATTAGCAATACATTTTTCCATAATATTACTAATTTAAATGGTAGCACCTCTTGTCTTTTATATACATATTTGATCTAATTTTGATTGGATTGATTAAATTGAAACTAAATATGATTTAGTGATATGTAATATATTAGACAAAGAACCTAGGATTTACAACGTAGTGCACAGTTACAACATAGCTTGTAATTGGCATTGAGAAGTGTCACTATAAGTTGTATATCCTTAAATTAAGTTCATGGTCAAGATTAACTGACACGGGTCGGTTAGTAAAATCCGCTGAGACCAGTACATGTGGTATATCGGACTTGGTCCGATGGTTTATCCCAATGAACCATGAGTCTTGGAAGACTCGTATAGATGTGTAAGTGTTTATTTGATAAACACTGAACGACTCACCGAAGATTTCCTAATAGATGGTCACCAACGTCAATAGGAATCTTCTCAGGTTGAGTAGCATAGTGATTCTTTGACTTGAGATACCATTGTGGATATATGAGTTATCCTCCACACTTAGATGGCAATCACGTCACCGATCTATTTAGATCAGACCTCCGCCTGTTCGTTGGGTGTTGACTCATGCTCGTGATATCCTGTGAGTATCAAGAAATGATCCGTCAGTTCTGTGTACAGAGCATAGGTAGTCCATTGTGTGATTAGCAATCTGTTAAATCTTTGGCCATAGTATACTCCAGAAGTGGCCATAGTATACTCTAATAGATACGTCGACAAGATTATTCCTATAGAGATTTGACATTTATATCTATATCTCTGGGATAATCCGGATACCTGTGACGGAGGGATTATACGTATGCAGTGACCTTGACCTGTATGATTCAGTGAGTTTATCCGTGGTCGTCATAATTTACGGGTGGGTGAATTATGGACACGAAATTGGATTTCGTGACGGATATGCCTGAATCTAGAGAATCTCACTAATGAAATATACTCGTAGAGCACTAGGGCAACTGTTATGAATAATACTGATTATTTATAACTCGTTTAATGGTTAAACGAAAAATACATGCAATCGGGACCTAACGGTCATTCCCGAATTGATGTGTATTTGTATTTAATAATTGATATTATTAAAATACACATTAATTAAATATCAAATTGTGATATTTTCATATATTATTAATATATGTATTTGAGATATTTAATGTAAATATAATACATATATTTGAGATATTAATATTAATTATTTAATTATTTAATTGTTAAATAATTAATTAATTAATATTACAAATATCTTAAATAATGATTTAAGCTTTATTATGGTAAGTTTTCATTGGAATAAATTTTGATTTGCTTTATTAAAGTTAAAGTGTTAACTTTAATTTTCCAAAAGGTGGACTAATAGAAATCAAAGAAAATTAAATAATTGTTATTTCTTTTTTCCTTGAATTTCGCCCATAAGAAAATTTGTTTAACAAAATTGTTTTGTTTTTCATTTCCATCACTAACAACAAGTTACCAAAAATATAACAAAGAGAGTTGAGAGCAAAGTTGGAAAACAAGAAGAAAAGCTTGAAAAATACTTGGAGTTTGTAAGTTTTTTCTTAAACTTTCCAACTAAGAAATTATTTATTTCATGCTTAGCTTCAACATGTGTTGTTAGGATGTTCTCTCTACTCATTTAGTTTGTGATTTAATAGTTTTAAACTTGTTTGAAAGATGAGCATGTATGATAATTAAAGTTTGCATGAAATTAGTTCATAAGCATACTTTAAACCATTTGATGGTTATGTTGCCATTCTAGAGTTGCTTAGCCATTCATAAATGACATAGAATTGTTCTTGAGTTGTTTCATGATGGTGAGACTTGATTTGTGTGGTAATTGAATGATTAAAGTATTGAATTTTGTCAATTTAATGTAAATTATCCAATTTGAATAATTTGTGAAATTAGGCTACTTAACCCACTCAAATTTTGGGGCTTTTCATATATATATTATAATGTGATGTATATTTGATGTATGTCAAATTTGGGATTGATTGGATTTGATCTTGATGTGTTTTGAACAAATTGGGCCAAATTGCAATTAATGAAAAGTTCAGGGGCTGTTTCATAAATTCTGGAAAAATTCTGGGAAATTTCTGAAATTCTGGAAAGTTTCTGGTTTGTGTTGCAAAATTGTAAAAATTATTTTGGGATTGATTTGGAATCAATTAAATATGTAATTCACATAATTAAGCACCAAAATGATTAATTTATAAAGTATAGGGGTTTCATAGCAATTAATGATAAATCTGATTTTTCAGATAAAAATTCAGTTTTTATAAATTGAGTAATTAGAATAAATTGGTTTATTTTAATTGCCCAAGAAAAATATTTATCGGAAATTATTTCGGAGTGAAAATATGTGAAAACGACGAAAAACGGCGTTATCGGGTAACAGCTACCCAAACAGTGAACTGGGCGCTGTTCGGGCAGCCCACGAACTGTTCAAATGTTTTTGGGGCTGACCTGGGTAGTCCCCATGAGCATTGATCGGTCGGTTCGGCCGGAAACACGTTTTATGCTATTTTGCGGAAAAATATTTTCACAAATGTTTCGCGATGTTTCTATATTATTTATGTCGTTATATGATATCGAATAAATATGTTTAGGTGAAATATGAATGAATTATTAATATTTGATATTAAATAATTTATTCGTAAGTTTAAAATTTTAAACTTCGATTTCGCCCGAACAACACTCGTTCCGCTGCGCCTCCCTGATTTACCCCAACATGGACATTGCTCCTTAGATAATTTGATTCCATGAAACTTAGGTAAATTACCTCTTTTGGAATCTTCCATTTTGAATATTTTCAAAAATTTATCTATGTACATAGATTAAGAAAGTCCTAACAATCCCTTAGATCTATTACGGTAGATCTTAATGCCGAGGATGTAGGCTGCTTCATGGAGAAATTCTGAGATAACCATTGCTTGGTGGCTTGCATCATGGGAATATCATTCCCGATGATTAATATGTCATCGACATATAATACAAGAAATACAACAGCACTCCCACTACTTTTCCTATAAACACAAGGCTCGTCTACATTTTTTATGAAGTCAAATTCTTTGATTGTCTCATCAAATCGCATATTCCAACTTCTAGAGGCTTGCTTGAGTCCATAAATGGATCGTTTAAGCTTGCATACTTTATTATGATCATCCTTAGATGCAAATCCCTCAGGTTGTGTCATATAGACTTCCTCTACGAGGTTCCCATTAAGGAAAGCTGTTTTGACATCCACCTGCCAAATCTCATAATCAAATTGTGCAGCTAGTGCCAGTAAAATTCGAATGGACTTTATCATTGCAACAGACGAGAAGGTTTCGTCATAGTCAATTCCTTGGATTTGTCTATAACCTTTCGCCACCAACCTAGCCTTATAGGTTTGGATGTTGCCTTCTGCACCAGCTTTACGCTTGTAAATTCACTTGCAGCCTATGAGTTTTATCCCTTCAGGTGCATCTACCAAGTCACAGACTTGATTCTGATACATAGAGTCTATTTCAGATTTCATGGCCTCAAGCCACTTGACTGAATCGATGTCACGCATTGCTTCGTCATAACTGGTGGGATCGTCATTATCAATGACCTGATCATGTTACTCATCAATATGGAAACCAAATCTTTCAGGCTCATGTCTTTCCCTACCAGACCTTCTAAGTTCATAACCTTGTGGTTGTTCCGTCACTGCCCTTTTGAGGGGCCTGGGGTCTAGTTCTATGTTAGTTTGTTCTTCTCATACTTCATCGAGGTCAAGTCTACTCCTACTATATTTCTTGAGAAGGAATTCATTCTCTAGAAATTTAGCATTTCGTGAGACAAATGTTCTTTGTTCATTTGGGACGTAGAACACGTATTTACATTTAACTGCCCTATCATCCAATTTGTTAGTTTGTGTGAGCTTGACATATGCGTCACATCCCCAAACTCTTAGATAATTAAGACTAGGACGTTTCCCATACCATAACTCATATAGTGTTTGACTAACAGTCTTGGAAGGAACTTGGTTTAGTAGTAGTGTTGCAGTTTCTAAGGCAAGACCCCAAAATGAAAGAGGTAGATCCGTGTTTGGCATCATTCATCGGACCAAATCTAATAATGTTCGATTTCTCATTTCGCAGACCCCATTATGCTGTGGAGTTCTCGGAGGAGTCCACTGGGAAACAATGCCATTTTCTCTCAAGTAATCTTGAAATTCGTTGCTTAAGTATTCACCACCTCGGTCAGACCTTTGTGACTTAATACTTTTATTAAGCTGGTTTTCTACTTCAGCCTTGAAGTCTTTGAATTTCTAAAAGGCTTCAGATTTGTACCGCATAAGGTACACATACCCATATCGTGAATGATCATCGATAAAGGTAATGAAGTAGGAGAATCCACCTCTAGCGGTGACTGACATTGGTCCGCATACATCAGAGTGTATGAGTTCTAATGTCTCCGCTTCACGCTGTCCTAATTTGGTCATTTTACCAAGTAAACAAGACTCACAAGTTCCATAAGGTTTATATTTGAAGGGTTTGAAATACCCATCCTTATGTAGCTTAGTTAATCTTGTTTCATTGATATGACCTAAGCGACTGTGCTATAGAAGTGATTCATTGAGATTATTCGAGTTAACGTTGTATATATTAGAGGTTGAACATGCTTTGTTAGTTTGTATGACATAGATACCATTGTTCAAAATACCATCTCCATATTTTATTTCATTGAAATAAATAGAACATTCATTACAACTTATTAGGCATGAAAAGCCTTTATTACATAAAGAAGAAATTGAAATGATGTTCTTTACTAGAGAAAGTACATAAACACAATATTCTAAGTCTAAAACTAAACCATTCAGCAAAACTAATGAATAGGTCCCCACGCACAATACAACCAGTTTTGCTCCATTATCCATGCGTAAGTCAACCTCCCCATGACGGAGTCTCCTACTGTTTCTCAGGCCCTGCACATTGTTACACAAGTGAGTCTCATAACCGGTGTCAAGCACCCAAGTAGAAGGTTCAGAGTTTTGAGAATATAGTTCAATCATATACAACATACCTGAAACATTAGGCTTCTTGGCCTCTTGGGCTTCCCTAGCTTCCTTGGCTTTTAAGGATCTGCAGTCTTTCTTCCAATGACTATCCTTTCCACAAAAGAAACATTTCCCCTTTCCCTTTTTCTTCTCCACCTTACCATTGGGCTTTAGGCGATCTGGAGCCTTGGCCTTGGCCTTATTTTTCTTTGGGCCTCGTGGCTTCAGGTCCGTACCGTAAGTATGACGGAGGTTTTAAGCTCCGGTTTCAAGTCATTCTCTGCTTGCTTTATCAGATTGTGCAATTCTGCTAAAGTAGTTTCTTTATCAGACAGATGAAACTGCATAATAAGAGTTAGAAATTTTTTTGGTAATGATTGAAGAATTAGATCGTGACCTATCTCATGATCCATGATGAACCCGAGGTTGGCCAATTTTTCAATGTGACCAATCATCTTAAACACATGTCGACAAACAGATCCTTCCTTATACCTTGTTTGGAATAAGTCACATGATACTTGGAATCTCACGGTTTGAACAGAAGTTGCATACAACTCCTTCAAGTGAAAGATGATGGTTTAAGCATCCATATCTTCGTGAGCTTTCTGAAGTTCGTCCGACATAGAGCCAAGCATTATGCAAACTGCTTGCTCATCATCATCGACGTGTTTCATCCAAGCATCAAATGTATCTTGGTCAGCATATTCTGCGGGTTCAGAGGGAAATGGTCTTTCAAAAACATAGAAAATCTTTTCTTGTCGTAAGACAATTTTAAGGTTTCTAAACCAGTCATTATAGTTGTCCCCTTTGAGCTTATGCTCATCAAGGATGGAACAAAGTGATACTCTGTTTGCCATTTGAATATTTGTGAAATATTTTAACCCACATGTTAAGAGAAAATGTTAAAATTAGGAATATGTTTTCATTAATGTTTCATAATAACATGGGCTTTTAATATTATGAAGTTTCTCCCACTCAATTGTTTTAAAATTTTAAGCAAATCGCATCAACCCCAATATGATGGATTTTTTGTGGGTAAGGATCCCATTATCATCATTTCATAACTCTGACTAGGGCCGGTCTTTATAAAATACGATAATTAGGTAGGTTCCCAACCAATTTATGATATAAATCATAATTCCTTGATCATTGGGTTGGGCAATCAAACATGCCATAGCTTATGCTAGTCCTTGTGGACACCCAATCTTTGCCACTAAGTTATAAGACCACGCCTAAGGGTCGCTGCGTTTTATGACTCAGAAAAGTCAAACCATTGTCAATAGTAGGATTTAGGGAAAAATTGGTATTGGTCAGTCTGGTAAAGCCTAGTCCTGCCAATATGGTTTCAGCCCTTTGGGTCTATACTTTACAATGGGAGGAAAATTTTAGACTTAAATTATTATTGAGTATTTTAGCAAGTTTAAGTGAATAACTTTCAAATGGATTCCTCCATTGAAAATTCCCCAGAGGGAGGGTGGAGCGAACTCTCTAAAATACTCTTACCTCTTAGGCTCTTATTGCCTTGGTGACAGGAATAAACAATAGATCCTCCAAATTAGTCCAACACTTTAAATATGCTTTAAGGTCAGCTTTGAGTAAATGATTATCTAGATGTCTTCACAGCTTTTCCTTTTGGCTATAAAAAGGTAGTGAGTGAAGGAGGACACCAAATCATTATCTAACTCTAGTAATACCTTTGGTTAAATTAACTTTAGTTTGGAAAGTCTTATTAACCCCTTGGTCCCAACGCACTTGTATCTTTTATAATGTCTTTTATTATAAACAAGTGATTTATATTTATTAGCCTTAAAGGTAATAAATCTCTAAGTTCATCACGGAATAATTAATTAGCTAAGGGATAAACAATACACTATCTATTTCTTAGAAAGTCTCTAGATGCTTGCACCCTAAAATAATCATGCCAATTCTAATCATACATAGAATCATCAATCATGTGAGTTTTAATATGTTGGAATTATTTTAGGTATTAAATAACTTTGATTAATATTTAATTATGATATTGCATTTTATTTTATTCAAATAAATTTACTATTCACGTTTTTCTGCAGATGCGTGAACTTTAAATGTAATTTTACAATTCAAATCTTAACCGAATCATGCAAAACTTCTACCTAAAATTAATTTCAGGATGTTAGCTTTCCAACGAGCTTTTAACACCCAATTTAGAGTTCAAACGAGTGAGAACTAATCAAAACAAAAATAGCGCGCTGATACCACTGTTGGGAAGCGGCCGCGAGTGCGCAGCGGAAAATAAAAATTATTATGCCACTTTCCCTTTGCCCAAGACCCATTTGTTTTGATTATTCTACAAGCCTGGGAACGTTACTATATATTCTAAGCATAAAACTCATAAAACATGCAAAGAATATAAACCTAAACATGCTAACTATCATAAGAACTCTAATTAAAATAAAGAAAGAAAAAGACTTACTTGAACCGAATACTCCTCTAGTCCTCCCTCCAATCTACAATCTTTTCTCAAACTCAGCAAGCTCTTCCACGTTCCAAAGAGCCACCCAAGTGTGTGGCCTCCAAAGATACACACACCAAAGCCAAAACTCAACGGCAAGACTACGCCTTGAGTGCACGGGTATTTTGCCCTTGGTGCTAGCCTAGGCAAATACCTCAAAACTTTTAACTCGAGGTTCCTTTAGTCAATTAGACTTAAGGATCCTCAAAATCAGTGGCTTACTCTTAAACTTTAGAGTTGCTCACTTATATAAACCCAATATATAAAAGGTTTTAGCGTAGCCTATTTGTAAGGAATTCTTTGGGTTTATATAGTGCTCCAAAGACAACAAAATTAATTAAGAATGCGATGTGAGATAAAAGCTAATTTAATCTTAGCCTTTGGATCTTAATTTAGTGGTTTAATGAGATTATAAAACCCTAGTAAGAGTTTGGGCCGAATTGGAATTCAAAACAAATAAATAATTTTTTTACTATTCATATTACTATTCACATTAATAGTAATTTTTTTTAATTCCAATTCCCAAAGTGCCCCTATCATCATTCACCAATCCCTAAGCCACTATGGAACCTCATAAATGATATGTTCAAAAATTAAACATATTGAACCATTTATGAACAATTCCTATAGCAATCATATATGCTGTTATATTTGTACTGTGCACTGTTAACCATTGATTTCGAATTTGTTGTGTGTGACCTTTTGGGTTCCCCTCAAGTTTACATGAAATGAATCGTGATAATTTAATTGAACATAAATTATCCTCCGATCAGATGGTCGTTCTATTTCAATGACCAAGGTTGACATCTAGCAACATGCCAATGCCCCCAAATGAGAAGGAAAGATATATATATACCCATTTTGTATGCGATTTACATATGATACTGTCCCTCGCCTCAATGTATCCCCACTTATTGACATAGGGTACAGAAAATATCTACCCATATGGTCAAAGGTATGATGTTGATAGTGTCATGAATCGTGCTAACCCAAGAATCTCACATGATTCTTCCGCTGTGGCCAGAGTCTCAAGCACTGATCACACATATCAACCCGCGAACTGGAATACTACTCTTAAAAGAAAATATTATCAGAGAGAGTGGCGATTCTCTGTTGTATCCTTACAAACTTCATGTGTTTCAACAAATGACCCAATCATACCCTAATGACCGGATCTTTTGAACCGGGGAAGGAGAATGTAAACGTTATTTGATCCACACATAAGATTGTAAAGACCTCAAGTCAAAGGACTAGTCATATAATCGATACATGAAAGTTCTCATACACACATGTGATAAACACTCCATATGAAAACTTATGGCGGTCAGTTCGATGGACACGAGCAACTCATCATCCATGTGATACACGAAGCGGACGGATCTCTGCTAGTAGCCTATGAGATCGGCTACCCCACTTAAGGGCGGATCATATCATCATGCTAGTCTCTCCGCTTTGTGAACACCCAGATTATTCACAAAACTATTACTAGGAACATTTAAGAGTAATGATTCTCATAAGGCGTGGAAGCCATCGTCTTATTAATCTAATGGCTTTATTACAGTGTTGATGATTCATATAAGTTATGTAAGACACATATAATAAAGATTGCCATTTTATTAATTAATGAAAATATTACAAATACATGTACATTTAGCCCATCCACAAGTTGGGTATAGGGCATATCCCTAATAGATCTGCTACTTGGTTTTCTATTCCTTTCCTGTCTCAAATCTCCACGTCAAATTCTTACAGTAGAAGTATCCAACAGATCAATCTGGGTTTGGCATCTTTCTTCGCGATCAGGTATTTAATTGCTGAATGATCTGTATAGACCACCACTTTGGGACCTAGTAGATATGAGCAGAATTTATCAAAAGCGAACACAACTGCAAGCAACTCCTTTTCAGAGGTTGTGTAGTTGAGTTGAGCTTCATTCAAAGTTATGCAGGAGTAGTAAATGATATGGAAGATCTTTGCTTTGCGTTGTCCCAAAACTGCACCTACAGTAAAATCACTAGTATCGCACATCACTTCAAAAGGAAGGGTCCAGTCTGGTGCTACAATGATGAGAGCAGAAACCAAATTTTGTTTTAGGATCTCAAAAGCTTCTTGGTGAAGTTAAAAGGCACATCCTTCTCTAGAAGATTGCACAGAGGTTTAGCAATCTTGAGAAGTATTTGATAAATCTCATGTAAAAACCTGCATGTCCGAGAAAACTTCGAATCCTTTGACTGATGTTGGTGGAGGTAGTTTTTCAATTGTTTCAATCTTTACTTTGTCTACCTCGATTCCCTTTTGTGAGATCCGATGTCCAAGGATGATGCCTTCCTACACCATGAAAAGACATTTCTCCCAGTTGATTACCAAGTTGGTATCTTCACACCTTGGAAACACATGTTCCAGATTTTACAAGTAGTGGTCGAAAGAGTCTCTAAACATAAAGAAATCATCCATGAAAACCTCCATACTTTGTTCCAGTATGTCTGAGAAGATGGCCATCATGCAACGTTGAAATGTGGCAGGAGCATTACATAGTCCAAACGGCATCATGCGGAAAGCAAAAGTACCATACAGACATGTAAATGTGGTTTTCTCATGATCTTCTGGGGTGATGGCAATCTAATTGTACCTTGAGTATCCATCCAGAAAGCAATAGAACTCATGTCCCACCAGTCTGTCTAGCATGTGGTCAATGAATGGTAGTGGAATATTTTCTTGTTGCTTTGTTCAGCTTTATGTAGTCTATACATACTCTCCATCCAGTCACCATTCTTGTTGGAATCAACTCGTTCTTTTCATTTGTGACTACAGTAATTCCTCTTTTCTTTGGCACACATTGCATATGACTCACCCAAGTGCTGTTAGAGATGGGGTAAATGATGCCGACATCCAACCATTTGATGATTTCTTTCTTCACGACCTCCTTCATTATTGGATTTAGTCTCCGTTGATGCTCCACTGTAGGTTTGTACTCATCATTCATCAAAATTTTGTGCATGCAAAATGATGGACTAATGCCTCGAATGTCTACTATAGTCCAACCAATGGCTTTCTTGTGTTCTCTTAACACTCTCAGTAACTTTTCTTCATGCTCCAATGTTAGTGACGGAGAAATAATCATAGGTAATTCAGAAGAGTTTCCTAAGAATGCATATCTGAGATGGCTCGGAAGTAGCTTCAGCTCTAGCTGCGGTTGTTTTTCAATTGAAGGCTTGATTCGCTCATTTTTCGATAGTTTCAGACTTTCCACCAGTGGTGTCGATTTGAAGCGAAATGGTTTGTCAAGATAGTTGATACATTCCAGAATTTCAACATCTAGCTCGTTGTTAGTCATGTTGGTGATGCAAGCTTTAAGTTTATCTGTGGGAAGTGGTATTGCATCAGTATCATGGATGATACTATCTACAACATCAATTCTGAAACATTCCTCATTCTTTTCATCACTCGGGAATTTCATGGCTTTGATAACATTGAAGGTAACTTCCTGGTCCGGCACTTTCATGGTTAGTTCTCTTTTTTGTACATCAATAACAGTTCGACCAGTAGCCAAAAATGGTCTCACAAGGATGATATGTACATCTTTATCTTCTTCCATGTCAAGGATAATGAAATCTGCTGGGAGAATGAGTTTGTCGACTTTGACCAGCACATCTTCAACTACACATCTCGGAAATGCGAGCGTTTTATCAGCAAGTTGCAGAGAGACTGAGGTGGGCATTGCTTCTCCAATTTGCAGTTTCCTGTAAATCGAAAATGGAATCAAATTAACACTAACACCTAAATCACATAAAGCCTTACCGATATAATGTTCTCTAATGGTGCATGGAACAGTGAAACTGCCGGGATCTTTCAACTTTGGGGGAAGTTTCCTCTGAATGATGGCGCTACATTCTTCTGTCAATGCTACTGTCTCGTAATCTCCCAATCTCTATTTTCATGAAAGAATATCTTTCATGAATTTGACATAGCTGGGAATTTCTTCCAACGCTTCTGCAAATGGAATGTTGATATGCAGCTTTTTGAAGACCTCCAAGAATCGAGCAAACTGCTTGTCCAGTTTGTTTTTCTGGAGACGCTGTGGAAAAGGTGGAGGTGGAGTGATTCTTTCTTGCTCTTTTTCCTTTGCTTCTTTCTCCTCCATCTGTGGAACTGCTTCTTTTGGAACTTCCTCAATGGATGCCTTGATTCCAACATCTTTGTTGATTTCAGTACCGCTTTTCAAGGTAATGGCTTGACATTGCTCCTTCCCTCTGTTCCTTGGATTTGGTTCTGTGTTGCTGGGAAGATTACCTGGCGGTCTGTAACTCTGAGCATTTTTCCAATTGTCCAATTTGATTCTCTAGTGCTTTAATAGAAGCTGATTGGCTCTGAAATATAGCATCATATTTTTTTAATTGAGCTAGAACTTCTGCTATTCCTGGTTCTTTTTCATGCTCATGGCCATTGTTTTGTTGTTGGAATCCGGGTGGTGGATAGTTCATTTGCCCTGAATTGTTGCTCCATGTGAAATTGGGATGATTCCTCCACCCTGGGTTGTAGGTGCTGGAATAAGGATTGTTCCACTGTCTGTTGAAATTGTTGACATAATTTACTGTCTCTTCTTGTTGGTTTTAAGATTCTGACTCTGGTGCTCCTCCATATGGTGAACTTGTGGATCCACCATTAACCTTCATGTTAAGAGTTTCCAAGAATTTGCATATCTGATCCAGCTTGGCATTTACTGCAGTATTGGCTCCAACTTCATAGATTCCTGCTATTCTTTGGATCATGTTCCTTTCTGTTGGCCACAAGGTATTGTTTTTTGCCATTTCTTCAATTAGGTCTGAAGTCTGATCTTCTCCTTTTGCTATTAAAGCTCCTCTAGCAGCAGCATCAATTGTGGTTCTCATTATTCCAGAAAGTCCATTATAGAAGGTCTGGACTTGTAGCCATTTTGCAATCTCATGGTGAGGACATTTTCTGAGTAAATCTTTGTACCTTTCCCAAGCTTCGCAGAGGGATTCTGAGTCATGTTGCACAAAGTATGTAATGTCATTCCTCAGCTTTGCAGTTCTGGCTGGTCAAAAATACTTTGCAAGGAATTTGGTGGCTAGAGTGTTCCAAGTTGTGATGGAACCTGCTGGTAGTGAATGTAGCCAAGCTTTAGCTCTGTCTTTCAAAGAATATGGAAAAATATGCAGTCTCATTGCTTCTTCAGCTGCTCGGTTTAGTTGAAAGTACCGCAAACTTACAGAAAGTTGCTGATGTGGGCATTAGGATCTTCAGTTGCAAACTGACTACTGTATCATCTGAATGCATGTTTTGATGTCAAACGCATTTGCTGGTCAGAGAGGAAGTACAATACAGGAAATGAAGCAGTCAACCACCGGAATGGTTATGTCTCGAATGGGAATTGTTGGTGCAACCTCCAGAGGTTCAGGTTCCATATTGATGATTGCTTCTTGGCTTCTCGCATTTCCTTTCTCAACTGTCTAATGGTTCTTTCAATTTTTGTGTCAAGCGGTCGGATTTCAAAGCTTCTGGTTCGTCTCATGTAGCGTTTGAGAACCTGAAACACAAGAAAACAAAAATAATAAGTAAAAAGAAAATAGATACAAGTAATGTATCTAACCTCAAAACTAATAGTAAAAGATAAATAAGTCCCCGGTAACGGCGCCAACAACTTGACTGGTGCGTAATCACAAGCGTATAACGCAAACGCACTTATCGTTCAAGTAGTATAAAAAGTATCGATCCCACGAGACTTAAAACCTTTTGATATCAATTTAAGAAGCCAAATTTTTACAAGTATCTAATGGATTGATTGTTTGATTGGGTGGTGACTTTAAAATTAAAACAAGTAAAAGAAATAGCGCGAAAGTTGATTGAGGAAAATTCAATATTAATAAACTATCTAGGGTTGTGAATTATTTCAATATTTTTTTAAACATGAAGTGGTTATTTTACGTTTGTGTAATATATAGTTTTACTAATCTGGAACACGAACTTCTGCAAAAGCCTCTGTCGATGGTCATTTATAAATACCCAGTGTAACCCAATTAAATCATATGTCTATGTCAACCAAGTTACCTGAATTCATTAAGATTAAGTTCCAATTATGGCTACCCCCCCCCGACAGGTATATGTCTATCCTTTAAGGAAATCTATTAAAGGGTTATCTATCCTCAAGGAAGATTGTGGGCTATTAAGTTTAAGGCTGAAACTTAAAATTCATTTGTCAAGTTTATTTTAAGTTTACTAGATCAATCTTATTAATGGCCAGTTAACAAGAAGCATTAAGCTTAAGACTTAATAAATAAACCTTTATATTACCCAAACTATAAAATAACCCTTTATAAAACGGTGATATTGGAATTCATCACAACCCCAGATAACAGGTTTAGCTACGACACATATTTACGGCTAGTAAAAGCTTAAATAAAATAAAAGACATAAAGTAAATGCTGGAAAGTAAATGCTGGAAAGTAAATGCGGAAAAGTAAAGGCGGAAAAGTAAATGCTGGAAATTAAAAATGTAAAAGTACAATAAAAGAAATTACTGAGGTTAAAGGATCCACTTTTATCACTATTATTTTAGATATCTCCTTATTATAATATATTAACTTTGCGTGATATTACCAACCTGCCATATAGACGGTATCCTGATTAAATCAAATTAATAATTAATTACGAACCAACCAATCAGGCGGTATCCAGTTTAGTCAAGTTTAAAACCAATTTCAATAATTACCAACCAACCAATAAAACGACATCCTCATTAAGTCAGGTTTTAAATAGTTTCTATATTATAATTAAGGGAGATTAATCTAAATAATAGTAATAAAAGCTTTACCTTTTACCCCAGCAGGGGGAAGTTACCTCCTCATTACAGAAAAGTAAAAACTGAAAAAGTAAAGAAAGAAAAGTATTGTGCGTAAAGTAAATAAAATTAATTTCTGAACTGAAAATAAACAAACAAGATACAATATTCTTAGTATTCTTAAGGAATTACATAGAAGAAGGTATGAATTCAATTCTGAAATTTCGGCCTCTCTTTATAGGGAAAAATTGGCTCCCGCATGGCGACGTTTAAAGTGTGATTGCGTCGTTAAGCGACATAGATATTGGCTCGACATCGCGACGAGTGAAATTGTTCTTGCGTCGCGACACTGACATCATCATGACATCATCAATGACGTGTCTTCAATGATAAGTGTCGGCAACATGTGATGGTGATGTTGGAATATTCTAAGCATCCCAAGATCATTCAAGCAATGAAAATACAAAGTGAATACATCAAAAGAGGTGGCGGAATACTCACAATGATCGGTTGAGACGATGCGATGAAGACAAAAAATGTTCTGCCCTTCTCCATGAAGCTCGGCAGTGAACAGATTTTGATCTTCAAGATTCAGCCATCTTGGTCCTCAATTGATGCTCCAAGCTCCAAGCTTTGGTTGATGGTGATTCCATGCTCATGAAGTGAGTTCCCTATCACCTTTGTATGGCTCCTATGTGTGCTTGCACTCAGGAAATTTACCACAAATTTCCCTTGCTTCCCTTTGTGTTTCACGGTCAAACCAGTGAAGGAGAGAAGAAGAAAATGGCTTGTTTGGCCGAGAGAGAGAGATGAAGATTTTGGCTCCCAAAGCCGTGTATCAAGGAGAGAGAGATGGAAGTGTTAGGTTGATTAAAAAATTGGTAATTGATTTATTAAAACCATATACACAATTTTGCTTTAAAAAAGTCAAACTAATTAAATCTTTAAATGCCAACCACTCACATCACTATTTACATCAATCAATCAATCAAGTGACAAGTTGTCACATCACTCAAAGTGACTAATGATTTAACGCTTGATGCGACTAGCGATTTGATGCTTGATTTGACTTGCGTGCCGCACTCGAATTCGAAATGCGAATGCGCTCGCAAACAATCCCGGGCTCGGGTTCGCTAATTCCAAATTAACGAATTTTCCGTTGCGACTCAATTAAATGATTATGCCTAGCGAAATCACTATTCACGTCGCTAACGAATTAATTCTATATTAACTCGTTCGCCCGAATTAAAATCTAATTTTAATTCTGAGTCGAAATCCCATTTCGTATAATATATCGAATATATTTTTTATCGATTAATTCCACCAAATTATTATTCATTTCTTTTAAATGATTTTTATCCCAGATAAAATATCTCCGCAATTAATCCCAGATTAATTTTCTCTCCCATCTAATTAATCCCAGATTAATTAAAGTGCGAGTCATGCGTCTTCGATGAATCTTCGGGAAGCAACCCATGAGATCCCCGGATATGTTGGCAGTAAATTCGGTCGTCGGACTATCCGAACACGTAAGTACCTAGTACTACGTTTATAGCGATTTACAACATAAGGTTGGCTTCTAGTAAAGCGCCATGCCTACCCAATTCTCTAGAAACATCCTTACAGGAATATAAGGATCTATAGGCGAGTATGAGTATATGTAGTATTGCATATTTCGATCCGGTATCCGATGATCACGTGCTAGGCCTGGGGCTGGAATTGTGTCTGCCCCGTACGAAGCACATGTTGGATGTCTGGTAACTAGTCTTTATAATCGGATATACATGACCTTGTCATAATATCCCGATAGCTGCAGCATTTAAGAGAACCAGTCCCGTATCCTACGTGACCATCATCTCCACTATACTGGAGTGATACTTCCGTTTTGACATCACCAACACGATCACATACACACCACCTACACACCCTACCAATATACCCAGCAGAGGCGTACACAGAAACCGGTTAAAGCCCTGGATGACCAAAACCAAAGTATATTGATTGTCGCAAGTATTAGCGGTGCCAAGTGTCAGGTTAAGACCAAATACACCTACCCTGATTTCGGACTTCCATAGACACATAGTCATAACTACCAATGGAATTCCGAGGGGGTCTATCCAGAGCGAAGCTGTTTCCCGTACCATCGGTGAAACACAACCTCCTATTACACTTGCATGAGTATCCTATCCCAAATATATGAGAACTATGTTGTTATGCCCTCATAACGCGCACAAGTGTAATACTAGTCTTTTACGTATTTATCGATGTCCAATCTCGATAATACTCTGACTAGGGATATTTAATGATTTATCCTTCGTGGACTGATACTGTCTCATATCATTCTCAATCCAGGAACAAATCATAAGGACCTCCTATCATTATACATCTAGGTGATCTAATCACAAATGATAAGAGTGCAATCTCCTTTGTCATATAGTTAATTTGTACCAACCAACATGATCTGTACAAATAGTGACGCTATGGGTCATAATTGTCCAACAATCTCCCACTTGGCCTATAGCTAGTCACCCGAGTGTCTGACACCCGAACTATGTACGGTTGGCTCAAACTGCTGAGAAAAGGCTTTCATCAGCGGATTTGCATGATTATCATCTGATGTGATTTATTCGATCATCACATTGCCACGATGTATGATCTGAACGAATCAGATGAATATCGAAGTATGTATCTGGATCGTTGATGAGACCATTAATTCTTTAGCCTGCGCTGTAGCCTAGCTCAGCTGCTAATAGAACTATATCTAATCTAATTAGATTTGTTATCGACCCAAATGGCTTCTATTGCTGCCTCAGCTGCAGCAATAACCCGCATTTGTTGTTTATTCGGTAACAATATATTGCTTGGAAGATTTCCAGCTCACTGTTCCGTTATTCAAACTGTATAGTACCGTTTGCGACTTATAGTCGTTTTATCGGTTAGGAAACTTGCTGCAGTGATCCTAGTCACTTCAAGTTCTCCTTTCCATAGATTAAGACAACATCCTTAGTTCTCTAAGATACTAAAGGATGTTCTTAACATCAATCCAGTGACTATCACTTGGATTGGCCTGTTTTGTGACTCCATATGCTCAAAGCGTATGAGAGACCAGGTCACGTACATTTTTCAATGTACGATTTCTCGGAGAGTTTTTATGAAAGCCAAGCTTTCACCGATTGTTATTATGGGAATATCATTTCCAAGAAATGAACATATTATCATTATTTATAGGACATTTATTGTCAGTGCTCTCCCACTAACCTCCTTATATACACAAGAATTATTTTCGTTTTGAATTAAATCATAAACTATTATGATTACATCAAAACGATAATTCCAAGAACCTAATGCTTGCTTCAACCTAAACATGGATCAAATAACCTGTAAACCTTGTTTGCTAGTTTGTTACGACAAAACCGACAGGATGTTGTAAACATCCTCCAAAAGGTTTCCGTATAAGGAAATCAATTTTCCCGTTCAGCTGACACATTTCATAAATGAAACGTGCAGCTTTAGCAAGCATTATCCAAATGGATTTACCATGGCAACAGGTAAAAGATTGAATCGTAATTAACACAATGTTGATGACGATACCTTTCCGTTAAAAGCCTAGCTTTATACATTGGTACGTTGCCATCCATATATGTCTTCCTTGAAGACTTATATTGTACCAATAGGCACAATGCCTTGCGGTACATCAACTAGTGTCTAAACATAGTTGGTATACATGGAATCCATTTCGGATGTCATGGAACTTTTCCATAATAAGGGAGTCGATACCTTGTATCACTTCCTCTTACGTAGTCTTTTGGTATACCTCAATAAGATTGACATCTTTATGAGGTGAGATCAGAAACCCATACCCCAGATTGTTTTCTGAATCTCTCCGACTTACGCGGTTCTTGTGTATTCGAAGATTATGGTATAGTTTCATCCTTGATGAGCTATTTGTGTTCCATTAGGATTCGGTGCCTGGGACAGTATTACTCCGATTTTCATCGAGTTTTACTATCCTCCCACTTTCCACTGCATATCGGTATTCCTCTTAGGAAAAACACATGGTGATCAATAATTACATTGTTCTCATATGAGTTGTATAAGTACTATACTTATGGTATCCCTCGGATAACCTACAATTGGCACTTATCCAATTTGGGTTCTAGTTTGGTATCATCCAAACGTATGCCCAACATTCCCAAATTATCAAGATTGAGAAACCCGGTTTCTTTCCCGTTAATATCTAATATGAAATTTGTCAAACAGATTTTATGGAACCTTATTCAAAATAAGTATTGCACTGTTAAGCTTATCCTTTGAAGGAAATGGTAGCTCAGAGTGACTCATGATTAACCTTATCATGTCCAACAAAATTCGGTCACTCATTTCGGACACACTATCAGGATGACGTGTTCTGGGATGAGTCCTCATTGAAAGAATACTATACTCTTTCAAGTATACGAGAAACTTATTGCTTAAGCATTTTCCATTACGGTCTTACCGTGACAGTTTAATACTTTAGCCGATCTGTTTGTCTATTTCGTGTCGAAACTTTAAAAGTTTCTGATTTGTGTTCTTCAAAAGAAACACATAACCATAACGCGATGCCACATCCATAAAGGTCACGAAATAATCATATCCACCTCTAGCCTAGCTAGATATGGGCCCACTTGCTTCACTATGAACTAGGGCTAACAGATTGGTGGCATTTACACTTTTACCAAGTAATAGTGTTTAGGCACTTTGCCCAATAAACTAGATTCGTAGACTTTATTTGAATGGAATCAAATCTGTCCGAGTACCCACTCTTCAAAAGTGTGGATATACGAGTCTTGTTTAATTGTGTCCCAGACAACAATGCCACATTAAGTTTTTCTTCTGATCAAATCAGTTTGAGATATTTGTTTGTCATGTCTTATGTTTGAGATTTTATTTATATTCAAATATAAATTCTGTTATTCACATTTAATGTGTTTATCTCAATATCATCTTTATATAATAAAACACTTCAGTGTTCTAGGATATAAAGGTAAATCTGCAACAGATTAAACACTGATATAAAGATAATTTTTCTAGTCAAACTAGTTACTTATAACAGTTTCCAAATTAGGTACACACCCGAAGGTAGTTCCTAAACTTAGGTATCTACGGTTAAAACAACGATTTTATCCTGTTTCCAATTCGCAGATTAATCTCAATTTGAAGTCAGTATCCTGCATTTAGCAGATTCTGAACATCAGTACATATTTATGTATCACACTAAGTATTTAAAATCCAATTTCAATACTAGTAGTGAACATATTTATAACAAACATATTTGAAGTCAGAGCTTTGCCCATTCTTCAATTCCTTCATGTCTGCTTTATTCAAACGGCAGTCACGCTTCCGCGATCCCGTTTGCCACAATTAGGCAGACATTTTGGGATATGTCCTTTTTCTTCCTAGAAATTATAATCATTATACCTTTGCCCTTTCCACATTCCAGAAGCCTTTGTCCTAGCCTCGGGTTCTAGAATATCGAAGTAAGGTGCGACTAGCGCTACTTGTCTTATTGCAAACTTTGACTTTATCTCCTTGAGAATAGTCATTAACTCTCCAAGAGTTTATTATTGCAATATAGTACTTCTTAGATCTAAAGATAGATCTTTGAAGATCCTTCAATTTCATTATCATACTTTAAGGATCTATTCCTTAGTTCTGATTAAGAAATTAAGGAGTCTACTACGACAAGTTTAATGATTAAGCACTAAAGTATCATCACATAAATCTTTCAAAGATTATGCTCTACTATTTGCTTAACTCCGGGCTTAGGCCTAATATGTTATTTTATCAAACAAAGCAACTTTATTAGTTTCCAGGACCATCCTAAAACTTTATTCCCAATTTGAAAATTAAACCATTTAAATACATTTTCCTTAGGATTATGTTTTAAATGTCATCTTTCAATTTTATCTTGATTCTAATAGTCCAACTATTTGATCAACGATTTCGCTACTATCTATTATAATGATTATTATAGTCCAACTATTTTAATCAACTATAATTTAATAGATTGAATACAGTCCAACTGTTATTAAAACAACAATTTAAATATTAGTCCAACTAACATTTAATTTATTTGACGAATGATATTTGTTTTGAGCGCGCATGGCAAGTAATTAAACGAATATTGCAAATTTAATTCTTGCCTCCCACTATTTTCGGCGAGCCTCTAACCCTCTGTCGAGTACTCGGGAAACCGTGTTTCCTAGTGGGCTAGGATCCCGTTAAATAACACACAATCTTGACTTTGGCCAACAAACTGTATGATAATTAACTAGGTAGATCTCTAAGATCAATTGGATCCGATCAAATTCCTAGATCCAGTAGGGGGACATCCAAGTCCGAAACATATATCTTATATATGCCATATATCCAATATATTGCCTAACCTTTTTCCTCTGAATCAGCTAAGCTTTGGCTTTGGCACAACAAACTTAGTGATCCCATTCAAGCGTGACCCATTGACCATGGAAAGCTTCGTAATCAATGTCGATGGACAGGAATTGGTCTTGACTTTGGCCAACAAACCACAACTTGGACAAGACACCAATATGGAATAAAGCCTTCGTGATTCAAACACATCCACAACACAAAGGTCTTGACTTTGGCCAACAAACCAATGCTAGTCTTAGATCTTGAGTAAGAATCAATCAATGGAAGGAAAAACGCTTAATATTGGTGAGGGTTTTTCGAGTGCAAATTGACAACCAATTTATTATCTTTGTTAAGGTCTCATCATCATACACCCTTAAACATGCATTCTAAATACATAATAAAGCGCGTATAATAAAATAATAATGATATGTGGATGGATACTTAACACATTGATCCTAGATCAAATCTCTCCATTTCCTCTCTCGCCCAGCACAAGTATTTACTTCTACCCGTTACACTACACTTCTAAAGAAACCTCATTTACATTGAGGGGAATAAGTGAGAAGAGAAATACAATGAGAAATGAGGTAATAGCTGGACACGCAGGTCCAATTAATAAATTCCAAATTTATTACAACAATTTCTAAAATGCCCCACCCATCTATATCCATCCGATATACATTATTCAGGCATCGCAACCATGTATTCACACAAGCATGTTATTAATCAATCTAATCAAATTAATTAATCTGATAATTAATGACCATCCAATGTTCAAACAACGATTTGATTTTGCGAGAGTCAAACTCGTTTTACGAATAAGTACTCAAAGTACGAATTCTCGAATTAAATTAAACTACATAATTAAATCCAATTCATTTGTAGTTAATACTAATCGCTATTTAAGTCCAAATTAAATATTACACTTTATTAATAAACCTTTACGACTTAAATTCCAAATTTAATCGTTACGGGTCTCAAAGCCCGATTAACTCAAACGTTTATTTATTAAAGTCCAATGGGCTTTTAATTAATTTCTTAAGGCGTGGACTTTTGGTCAACTCGGGTCAAACCCAATAACCAAAGCCAATCAAGAGTAAACCTAAACCTAGAAATCAATTTAGGCCCATTAGGCCCAATTAAACTTTAAAGGTCCATTAGTCGCATTTGGGCTTTATGGAAGCGGTTTTGGGCCGAATTGGATCCAACCAATTTTCCTAAACCTAACTTAGTACAACCAAGCCAATAAGCCCATTTACAACATTACAAGCCCAAATCCAATTTTAAGCCCAATTTAATTAAACCATAAAAATCAAATTTCATAATTTAATTAAATAAAGTGCATTACATAATTAATTACCCATTAACATTTCTAAAACATCAATTAGCCTAATTAATCATGCTCATCAACAACAGAACATGTCCAACACATTTCATCAAAAATCAAACCCATTTTCATGCTATTCTACTCACGAATTTGGCAATTTGTGTCCGATTCGGTTTCATCAAATTAATCCACAATCGACATTAAATCAATATTTCCCATCGTTTCAAGTCATCCAATGATCAACGAAACAAAATTACCAAGATTAGGGCACCAATGTATTCGGCCAGCACATCAAAATGGGGAAAATTGTTCCAAACAAAATTTCTTGAAATTGATCAAATCAAACTTCAATTAAACATGTATAAGCATACTCAAACATCCAATTTAATCAAATCATGCTCAAATACATTTTACCCAATTTTAACCCTAATATATTTTCATGTTCAACCTTGCTCATAGATACCATTGTTGGAATATTCTAAGCATCCCAAGATCATTCAAGCAATGAAAATACAAAGTGAATACATCAAAGGAGGTGGCGGAATACTCACAATGATCGTTGAGACGATGCGATGAAGACAAAAAACGTTATGCCCTCCTCCATGAAGCTCGGCAGTGAGCAGTTTTGATCTTCAAGATTCGGCCATCTTGGTCCTCCATTGATGCTCCAAGCTCCAAGCTTTTGTTGATGGTGATTCCATGCTCATGAAGTGAGTTCCTTATCACCTTTGTATGGCTCCTATGGTGCTAGCACTCAAGAAATTTGCCACAAATTTCCCTTGCTTCCCTTTGTGTTTCACGGTCAAACCAGTGAAGCAGAGGAGAAGAAAATGACATGTTTAGCCGAGAGAGAGAGATGAAGATTTTGGCTCCCAAAGCCGTGTATCAAGGATAGAGAGCTGGAAGTGTTAGGTTGATTAAAAAATTGGTAATTGATTTATTAAAACTATATACACAATTTTACTTTAAAAAAGTCAAACTAATTATAGCTTTAAATGCCAACCACTCACATCACTATTTAATCAATCAATCAATCAAGTGACAAGTTGTCACATCACTCAAAGTGACTAATGATTTGACGCTTGATGCGACTAGCGATTTGACGCTTGATTTGACTTGCGTGCCGCACTCGAATTCGAAATGCGAATGCGCTCGCAAACAATCCGGGGCTCAGGTTCGCTAATTCCAAATTAACAAATTTTCCGTTGCGACGCAATTAAATGATTATGCCTAGCGAAATCACTATTCACGTCGCTAACGAATAATTCTAAATTAACTCGTTCGCCCGAATTAAAATCTAATTTTAATTCTGCGTCGAAATCCAATTTCGTATCATATATCGAATATATTATTTTATCGAATAATTCCAAATTAATCGTTATTTCTCTTTAAATGATATTTTTTCCCAGATAAAATATCTCCGCAATTAATCCCAGATTAATTTTCTCTCTCATCTAATTAATCCCAGATTAATTAAAGTGCGAGTCATACGTCATCGGTGAATCTTCGGGAAGCAACCTATGAGCCCCAGATATGTTGGCAGTAAATTTGGTCGTCGGACTATCTGACCACGTATGTACCTAGTACTACATTTATACCGATTTACAAGACAAGGTTGGCTTCTAGCAAAGCGCTATGCCTACCCAATTCTCTAGAAAATCCTTACAGGAATATAAGGATCTATATCAGGCGTAGTATACGTAGTATTGGATATTTCGATCCAGTATCGGATGATCACGTGCTAGGCCTGGGGCTTGGAATTGTGTCTGTCCCGTACGAAGCACATGTCGGATGTCTGGTAACTAGTCTCTATAATCGGATATACATGACCTAGTCATATTATCCCGATAGCTGCATCATACAAGAGTGCCAGTTCCGTATCCTGCGTGATCATCATTTTCATATGACTGAAGTGATACTTCCATCTTGACATCACACCCAATACACTACGATTCTCAGTATACCCAGTAGAGGCGTACACAGAACCTGTTAAAGCCCAGGACGACCAAAACCAAAGTATATTGATTGTCGCAAGTATTAGCGATGCGGGTCTTAGGTTAAGACCAAATACACCTACCCTGATACGGACTTCCATAGACACATAGTCATACTACTAATGGAATTCCGAGGGGTTTATCCAGAGCGAAGCTGTTTCCGTACCATCGGTAAACCACAACCTCCTATTACACTTGCATGAGTATCCAATACCCAAATATATGAGAACTATGCCGTTATGCTCCCATAGCACGCACAAGTGCAATACTAGTCTATTCCGCATTATCGATGTCCAATCTCGATAATACTACGACTAGGGATATTTTAATGATTAAACCTTAGGGATTAATATTGTCTCATATCTTATTAATCCGAACTAATCATATGGACTTTTATCATTTATATATCCCGGTAATCCAATTACAAATGATAAAAAAGCAATTTCCTTTGTCACATAGTTAATTTGTACAACAACACCATGTTCTGTACAAATAGTGATGTTATGGGTCATAATTGTCCAACATTTATTACCTTTAAGGCGAATAAATATAAATCACTTGTTTATAATAAAAGACATTATAAAAGTTACAAGTGGGTTGGGACCAAAGGGTTAATAAAACTTTCCAAAACTAACTTAATTTAACCAAAGGTATTACTAGAGTTAGATAATGATTTGGTGTCTTCCTTCACTCACTACCTTTTTATAGCCAAAAGGAAAAGCTATGAAGACATTTAGATAATCATTTACTCAAGCTTACCTTAAAGCATATTTAAAGTGTTGGACTAATTTGGAGGATCTATTGTTTATTCCTGTCACCAAGGCAATAAGAGCCTAAGAGGTAAGGGTATTTAAGAGAGTTCGCTACACCCTCTCTATGGGGAATTTTCAATGGAGGAATCCATTTGACAGTTATTCACTTAAACTTGCTAAAATCCTTAATAATAATTTAAGTCTAAAATTTACCTCCCATTGTAAAGTATAGACCCAAAGGGCTTAAACCGTATTGGCAGGACTAGGCTTTACCAGACTGACCAATAACATTTGTCCCTAAATTGTACTATTGACAATGGTTTGACTTTTTTGAGTCATAAGACACAGCGACCCTTAGGCATGGTCTTATAACTTAGTGGCAAGATTGGGTGTCCACAAGGACTAGCATAAGTTATGGCATGTTTGATTGCCCAACCCAATGATCAAGGAATTGTGATTTATATCATAAATTGGTTGGGAACCTACATAATTATCGTATTTTATAACGACCGGCACTATTGGAGTTATGAAATGATGATAATGGGATCCTTGCCCACAAGAAATCCAACATATTGGGGTTGATGCGATTTGCTTAAAATTTTAAAACAATTGAGTGGGAGCAACTTCATAACATTAAAAGCCCATGTTATTATGAAACATTAATGAAAACATATTCCTAATTTTAACATTTTCTCTTAACAGGTGGGATAAATATTTCACAAACATTCAAATGGCAAACAGAGTATCACTTTATTCCATCCTTGATGAGCATAAGCTCAAAGGGGACAACTACAATGACTGGTTTAGAAACCTTAAAATTGAACCATTTCCCCATGAACCCGCAGAAGATGCTGACCAAGATACATTTGATGCTTGGAAGAAACACGTCGATGATGATGAGCAAGCAGTTTGCATAATGCTTGGCTCTATGTCTGATGAACTTCAGAAAGCTCATGAAGATATGGATGCTCAAACCATCATCTTTCACTTAAAGGAGTTGTATACAACTTCCGTTCATACCGTGAGATTCCAAGTGTCATGTGCCTTATTCCAAACAAGGTATAAGGAAGGATCTGTTAGTGGACATGTGCTTAAGATGATTGGCCATATTGAAAAATTGGCCAACCTCGGGTTCATAATGGATCACGAGATTGGTCACAATCTAATTCTTCAGTCCTTACCAAAAGAATTCTCTAACTTTATTATGTAGTTTCATCTGTCTGATAAAGAAGCTACTTTAGCAGAATTGCACAATCTGATAAAGCAAGCAGAAAAGGACTTGAAACCGGAGCTTAAAACCTCCGTCATGCTTACGGGTACGAACCCAAAGCCACGAGGCCCAAAGAAAAATAAGGGCAAGGCCAAGGCTCCAGATCACCTAAAGCCCAATGGTAAGGTGAAGAAGAAAAAAGGAAATGGAAAATATTTCTTTTGTGGAAAGAAGGGTCATTGGAAGAAATACTGCAGATCCTTGAAAGCTAAGGAAGCTAGGGAAGCCCAAGAGGCTAAGAAGCCCAATGCTTCAGATATGTTGTATATGATTGAACTATATTCTCAAAACTCTGAACCTTCTACTTGGGTGCTTGACACCGGTTGTGCGACTCACTTGTGTAATAACCGGTGTAAACACACACGTATAACGCAAGCGCAAGTATCGTTCAAGTAGTATAAAAATATCGATCCCACAAGGGCTTAATTCCTACTATTGTTACTAATTATTGATACTATTTATCTACAGGTATCTAATTATAGGGAGAAGAGAATGATTGCTTTTGGTTGTTTGAATGTGGTTTTGCTAAATAAAATAAAAACAGACTCAAAATAAAATACTAAGGAAAATAAAAGAAAAGACTCAAGGATCTAGGGTCGTGATTCCACACAATATTATTATAAAGATGAATTGATTCTCTTACATATGTGTAATAAATCAATTTGTAACCTGGAACACGAAAATATGCAAAAGCCTATGTCGATGGTCAGACGCAAATACCCAGTAAACCCAATTGAACCATATGTCTATGTCAACCAAATTACCTGGATTCATTAAGATTAAGTTCCAATTATGGCTACCCCCGCCCGACAGGTATATGTCTATCCTGTAAGGAAATCTATTAAAGGGTTATTTATCCTCAAGGAAGATCGTGGGCTATTGAATCTAAGGCTGAAACCTAAAATCCCTATGTCTAGTTCATTTTAAGTTTACCACATCAATCTTAGTGGTGATCAGACAACAAGAAGCATTAAGCTTAAGACTCAATAAACAAACTAAAGAATTACCCATAAAAAGAAAATCAATTATTAAGTGTGAATATTGTGTTTCATCACTTCCATAGAATAAAATAAAATGCTGGGGGTTAGAGGATCCACATTTAATATTTCTTATCTACGAATCTCACTTAATATAATGTATAAATTATTTTATGTTCTGCTTTCTCAGGAATTAATAATGTTAAACATTTAAAACCAGCCATATAGGCGGTAATCCATTTAGTCCAATTACACCAGCCATATACGCGGTAATTATCTGTCACATAAAAACCAGCCATATAGGCGGTAAAGTAATTTATATTTAGACCGACCATATAGGCGGTAGTAAAGTCTGCCATTAATTAATCTGGTTAAATTATAATTTATAAATTATAATTAAGTGAGATTTCCCTAGATAATTATATTAAATGTTTCACCTTTTACCCCAGCGTAAATTAACTACTGAATATAAAAAAAGAAAAAGAAATAAAAGAAAATAAAAGAAAATTTTACTACAAAAAGTAAAAGTGCATAATTGAAAATACTAAACGTAAAAATGCTTAATTTAAATTTCAAAAACTTAAACACACAAGATGCAATCCTTAAAGTCCTTACAAAACTCAAGGAAGTCATGTTTTGAATTCTGAAATCGAGCTGAATTTATAGGCGCCAGTAAGGGGTTGGCGTCGCGACGCCCAGCTCGCGTCGCGACGCTGGTGATTGTCGACGTGGCAGCTTCTGGTTCGTCGTTTTAGATTCTAGATAAGGTGATAATGTGACACGTGGCAAGGTAGTTGGGAATTCAATTATTGGGACACGTGGCGGCTTCTGATTGGCTGATTTCAGATTCTTATCGCCACGTGTCAATTGCGGATAAGTGAGTCAATAATTGACACTGACGTGGCGACACGTGGTGAAAGTGATTGTCGGCACCATAGAATTGTGACACGTGGCACGCTGTGATTGGCTAATGATGATGTGGCACATTGACTCGGTCAACTGGTGATGTGGATGATGATGTAGCAGACACGTGGAGTGACACGTGACAATGGCGACAATTGGCACCGTAGGATGATGACACGTGGCATGGCATATGTTAGCAGATCGGCTGTGATGGTGACACGTGGCACGGCGCACGTTAGCAAAGTCAAACTTTTCTCAGATTCTGACTTGTGGACTCGACGCACGTTAGCAAGTCTTGGTGCATGTTAGGTTTCGCGACGCCAAAGGCTTGCGCGTCGCGACGCGCCCAAATTTCCAAAATGCCCTTTTGTCCAATTTTCACTGTTTTGGCCCAAATCACCTCCAGAGATTCCTGAAACTTTATTTATCTACAAAATAACACAAAATACATCAAAATATTCACAAAACTCAAGAAACTATACAAAATATTAGGTTAAATGAGTGAGAAATAGTGATATAATTACCACTCATCACACCCCCAAACCTAACATTTTGCTAGTCCTCGAGCAAAACATAGAATAAAATAACATAAACATCTTTAAAATAAATTTAACTAAGCCACTTTCGTAGGGATCACAGTTGCATTTAGCGCATGCAACAAGCCTTTAAACTCCTAGGTGTCCCTAGTGGACGAGTTGTAGTCTCGTGAGGGTTTACAGCAATGATACCCACAAACATTTTACAAAAGTAAAAATGTAGTGAAACTAATGCACACAAAAGCAAAAAGACAAGCAAAAAGAGAATAAAGAAGTTAGTGACTAATCAGGTGAAACTTGTACTCCAAGTTACTAGTTGTTTTGTTTCATTCAAATTACTAAATAAGTAAATTCTCCGATTATATTTACCATTCTCCATATACATAGCCAACAAAATATTAAACAACTCATTTTTTGCCCACAACAGTCACAAATGCAGTTGATAAGAGAGTAATATTTTTGTCCTAAAGTTTTATCAGAATTCACACCTTTTTGTATCAATGGAATAATTTTTCTGATTTTTCTGATTTTTTTTTATTTTTGATTTTGATTTTTTTTTATTTATATACAATATCTTCCATCTATGTAGCGAGTGTTGGGTCGGTGGCTCCCAAACCAGTTGGCTTTAGAGCACCAGGTGTTAAGACACTCATACAGACTTAATTACTCAGACTTCAGATATATATATTTTTGCAGCATCTTTGATCCATGTAGCGAGCTTTGGGCCAGTGACTCCCAAACCAGTTGGCTTTAGGGCACTAGGTGTTAAAACACCCTTACAGACTTAATAACTCGGATCTCAGATTTTATTTATTTATTTATTATTATTTTTATTTTTATTGTTTTTTTTTACTCCATCACTTTTTGAGATGCTTCCTCCAATTAAACTAGAGCACTGAATATTACAAACTTTTCAATTTTAGCTCATGTCCGTATGTTACTATTTATGTTGATAATACATGCCAACTGAGCATATGAAGATCCATTTTAGTCAGTTTTTGGAGAATTTACAAATTAAATAATTTAAAATGAAATAAACAAAAATTAACTTGTTCCGAAAATGGTTTGAGATACGTCTCATGAGTGAAAACTCCTTACTCAGCTATCTCTTACCGATTTCACCTTTTTAGTCAAAATAAAAACACAAAAAACGCAAAATATTTTTGTAATTTTTGAAATTTTTTTTTTGTATTTTTCAAAAAATTTTGGACTAAAAATAAAAACAACACACAACTAAAAACAAGATACTAATCACCTAATTCCCTCCCCCAAACCTAAATGAGACATTGTCCCCAATGTCTTAACCAGTAGAAGAAGAGTTTAGAAGATAGAACCTGGTTATCTGAAATTCTACACTAAAAGTTAAAGGTTAAGATCCAGATTAATCCGACGCCTCTTACCACGATCGTCTTCGGACCAATTTATCTTTGAAATGATATGGTCAATTTGTTGTTCATAGGCTAAGATTTTGTCCATTAGATCCGGAGCAGTTCTGGCAGTGAAGATGAGTTCTTTTAAAGGTTTTGACACGAACCCATTTCTCCGGGCATCATCAAGAAACACACAAAGAAAATCATAAAATCCTTCAACGTTGTACACTCCAAGCGGTTTCTGGTGTATGTTCAGGTTCGCCCAAGATAACACTGTAAAAATTTCCTTCAATGTGCCCAAGCCACCTGGCAAAGCAATAAAAGCATCAGCACGGTTAATCATTTCCACTAGTCGCTCAGACATACCTGGCACAATAAGTTCCTCTCCGTTTGATAGTCCAATAAGATTTGCCTCTGCAAAGAGTTTTGGGATGATTCCCAAAACG
Source organism: Zanthoxylum bungeanum (assembly GCA_019454045.1). NCBI lineage: Eukaryota > Viridiplantae > Streptophyta > Magnoliopsida > Sapindales > Rutaceae > Zanthoxylum > Zanthoxylum bungeanum. The sequence continues at coordinate 64,812 of SKCR01031111.1, forward strand.
TGACTGCCTCCTTCCTGTACGGCCTTTGAAACGATCCCCATTAGTCCAATATTGCCTCCGCCATATACTAAGTGTATATTCCTTACAGCTAAGACTCGACCAAATTCATGTGCTGCTTCTACGTATTGTGGCTTAGTATCAACACTAGTACCGCAAAACACACAGATGTTTTCAACTCGTATTCTTGAAGTGGCTTCCATGTTTTACTCTGGATGTCTTCAAAAGTGCAATGATGAGTTGAATTTATAACACCTGAAAAGGTTGAGTAATAACAGCACTAGTATCTTCCAAGGACGATTGTTAGCTAAACAATAAAGGAAATCGTGATAGGTCAAAAAGTCTAGATCTTGTCGGCGAAAATAAAGATAATTACAACAGAAAAGCAAATCAAAGCAATAATTAAGGCAACATAATTGTGTACACAATACGCCATTCGCTTAGTATAACTTCATAAGGATGCGTCTCAAGAATTCATTCTTTACTCAGCCATCACAAATGAATTATCTTTTATCTTTGCCAAACACAATTCCTTCTGTCTTATGCTTCAGTTGAGCTTTTCCCTACAAAAATAACAAAATTAAAAACTCTACAACATGTATACACAAAATATAAAAATAAAAATTACAACAAAGTGCATGGGTTGCCTCCCTGCTGGCGCTAAATTTTTCATCTTCAGGCAGACGTGACTGAAATCCATCTATCAAGGTGGTTTCAACGTCGTTTTGGACGTCTGATTAATGAAAATCCCGTGAGCGTTGCTTTTGAAGGGTCTATTCCAACGGTAAATGGGCAAAAAGAATTTTGTCTTATTCAGTGCTCGTGCCACCTTTTTAAATTTTATTGCTCTAGTGGTTCCTGAAAAGAAAGAAAGAAAATTAGGAGGTCTCGTATGGTGCTTGACTTGGAATGGGAGTTCCATTCTGTCAAGCTTCTGGGTGATATCTTTGATTTGTACTCCCCAAAACAGTGATGTTTCGCCTGAATGCTCTGGATCTTCAATTTGGTCTGACAATTGCTCCTCCATTTGCTCTGTTTCTTGTTCCACCTTTTCTTCACAGATGTATTTTAGGATTTCCGTATTCAGTTCTTCATCCGTCATCTGTGTAATGCATGCTCCATAAGTGTCAATCTGAGGATGAAAATAAATGTCAGATTTTAGGTCTTCATCCTCTGATCTGAGTGAAATGATTGGCTTAGGTAGATCTTCTTCAAACATCAATGCAATGGACGCTCCAAGATCTTCATTTTTAGGATACAGAGTTCCATCCTCAATTGTTGTTGGTGCAGTTGGTACAAACAACTCAGCTTCTTCATCAGAGTCGGAATCTGAAAAATAAAAGTCAAATCGAGACTTCGCTGGTTTGGGTTTCTGAACTGATACCTCTGATTCTTGATACTGCTCAGCTTCATCCTCTGTTATGATGTCATGATGAATCTCAGGATATTAGAAGGCTTCTTCAGTATTATTTGAATTTTCTCCGTGAGATATGTGATTCAGGTTATCTGTTAATTGTCTAGCTTGATCTGTCATCCTCTGTATAGACGTCGCTTGACTCTGAATTTGTGCATCAAATTGAGCTTCCCGTTCATCGAACCAATCTTTGAGCATGTGAATCAACTGATCGTCCTCTGATGGTTCTGGTTCTTGATGAAGATCGTAGATGGATGGTGGATAAGATGGAAAGTATAATGGTTCTTCGTACCTTGAATGATTCCAATAATTCTTCCACTCTGAAAGGTATATACATTGATCGCTCGAGTGGTTACCATCACAAATTACACATCTCCCCATTTCGTTCTGATGAGCAAATGTTGTATTGCTTGATTCTGACATCCAGTGATAGTTGTTGGGCTGAACAACAGGCCTTAGAAAACTGGACTGTTGCTCCCAGATTTGGGGTGTATCTTCTAGTAAAGCTCGTGATCTCTCAATCTCCCAATAATGTTCCATTTTTCAATCACCTGAAAACAAAAGAAAGATATAAAAATTACAGATAAAAATAAAAGAAAATTAGATACAAGTAAATTAGATAGCTTCAAAATTAATAACTCAAGAAAAATAAGTCCCCGACAACGGCGCCAAAAACTTGACCGGCGTAAACACACACGTATAACGCAAGCGCATGTATCGTTGAAGTAGTATAAAAATATCGATCACACAAGGACTTAATTCCTACTGTTTTTAATAATTATTGATACTATTTATTTACAGGTATCTAATTATAGGGAGAAGAGAATGATTTCTTTTGGTTGGTTGAATGTGGTTTTGCTAAATAAAATAAAAACAGACTCAAAAGAAAATACTAAGAAAAATAAAAGAAAAGACTCAAGGATCTAGGGCCGTGATTCCACATAATATTATTATAAAGATGAATTGATTCTCTTACATATGTGTAATAAATCAATTTGCTAACCTGGAACACGAAAATATGCAAAAGCCTCTGTCGATGGTCAGACGCAAATACCCAGTATAACCCAATTGAACCATATGTCTATGTCAACCAAATTACATGGATTCATTAAGATTAAGTTCCAATTATGGCTATCCCCGCCCGACAGGTATATGTCTATCCGTAAGGAAATCTATTAAAGGGTTATTTATCCTCAAGGAATATCGTGGGCTATTGAATCTAAGGCTGAAACCTAAAATCCCTATGTCTAGTTCATTTTAAGTTTACCACATCAATCTTATTGGTGATCAGACAACAAGAAGCATTAAGCTTAAGACTCAATAAACAAACTAAAGAATTACCCATAAAAAGAAAATCAATTATTAAGTGTGAATATTGTGTTTCATCACTTCCCTAGAATAAAATAAAATACTGGGAGTTAGAGGATCCACATTTAATATTTCTTATCTAGGAATCTCACTTATTATAATATATAAATTATTTTATGTTCTGCTTTCTCAGAATTAATAATGTTAAACATTTAAAACCAGCCATATAGGCGGTAATCCATTTAGTCCAATTACACCAGCCATATAGGCGGTAAAGTAATTTATATTTAGACCGACCATATAGGCGGTAGTAAAGTCTGCCATTAATTACTCTGGTTAAATTATAATTTATAAATTATAATTAAGTGAGATTTACCTAGATAATTATATTAAATGTTTCACCTTTTACCCCAGCGGTAAATTAACTACTGAACATAAAAAAAGAAAAAGAAAAGAAAAGAAAATTTTATTACAAAAAGTAAAAGTGCATAATTGAAAATACTAAAAGTAAAAATGCTTAATTTAAATTACAAAATTTTAAACACACAAGATGCAATCCTTAAAGTCCTTACAAAACTCAAGGAAGACATGCTTTGAATTATGAAATCGAGCTGGATTTATAGGCGTCAGTAGGGGGTTGGCGTCGCGACGCCCAGCTCACGTTGCAATACTGGTGATTGTCGACGTGGCAGCTTTTGGTTTATCGCTTCAGATTCTTGATAAGGTGATAAGGTGACACGTGGCAAGGTGGTTCGGAATTCAATTATTGGGACACGTGGCGGCTTCTGATTGGCTAATTTCAGATTCTTATCGCCACATGTCAATTGCGGATAAGTGAGTCAATAATTGGCACTGACGTGGCGCTGATGTGGCGACACGTGGTGAAAGTGACTGTCGGCACCATAGAATTGCGACACGTGGCACGTTGTGATTGGCTGATGATGACGTGGTGATGATGTGGCACATTGACTCGGTCAACTGGTGATGTGGATGATGATATGGCAGACACGTGGAGTGACATGTGGCGACACGTGGCGATGGCGACTGTCGGTACCGTAGGATGATGACACGTGGCATGGCGCATATTAGCAGATCGGCTGTGATGGTGACACGTGGCACGGCGCACGTTAGCAAAGTCAAACTTTTCTCAGATTCTGACTTGTGGACCCGGCGCACGTTAGCAAGTCTTGGTGCATGTTAGGTGTCGTGACGCGTCCAAATTTCCAAAATGCCCTTTTGTCCAATTTTCACTGTTTTGGGCCCACATCACCTTCAGAGATTCCTGAAACTTTATTTATCTACAAAATAACACAAAACACATCAAAATATTCACAAAAATCAAGAAACTATACAAAATATTAGGTTAAATGAGTGGGAAATAGTGATATAATTACCACTCATCATGTAACAATGTATAGGGCCTGAGAAACAGTAGGAGACTCCGTCATGGGGAGGTTGACTTACGCATGGGTAATAGAGCAAAACTGACTGCATTGTATGTGGAGACTTATTCATTAGTTTTGTCAAATGGTTTAGTTTTAGACTTAGAAGATTGTGTTTATGTACATTCTCTAGTAAAGAACATCATTTCAATTTATTCTTTATGTAATAAAGGCTTTTCATGCCTAATAAGTTGTAATGAATGTTCTATTTATTTCAATGAAATAAAATATGGAGATGGTATTTTGAATAATGGTATCTATGTTTTACAAACTAACAAAAGATGTTCAACCTCTAATATATACAACGTTAACTCGAATAATCTCAATGAATCACTTCTATGGCACAGTCGCTTATGTCATATCAATGAAACAAGATTAACTAAGCTACATAAGGATGAGTATTTCAGACCCTTCATATATAAACCTTATGGAACTTGTGAGTCTTGTTTACTGGGTAAAATGACCAAATTACCCTTCAAAGGTAAATGACAGCGTGCAGCGGAGACATTAGAACTCATACACTCTGATGTATTCGGACCAATTACAGTCACCACTAGAGGTGGATTCTCATACTTCATTACCTTTATCGATGATCATTCGCGATATGGGTATGTGTACCTTATGCGGTACAAATCTGAAGCCTTTGATAAATTCAAAGACTTCAAGGCTGAAGTAGAAAACCAGCTTAATAAAAGTATTAAGTCACTAAAGTCTGACCGATGTGGTGAATGTTGGACAATTATGACCTATAGCATCACTATTTGTACAGAACATGTTGTTGTTGTACAAATTAACTATGTGACAAAGGAAATTGCTCTTTTATCATTTGTAATTGGATTACCTTGATATATAAATGATAAAAGTCTATATGATTAGTACTGGATTAATAAGATATGAGACAGTATTAATCCACGTAAGGTTTAATTATTAAATATCCCTAGTCGTAGTATTATCGAGACTGGACATCGATAATGCGGAATAGGCTAGTACTACACTTATGCGTGTTATGGAGGCGTAACGACATAGTTCTCATATATTTGGGTATTGGATACCCATGCAAGTGTAATAGGAGGTTCTGTTTACCGATGGTACAGAAACAGCTTTGCTCTGGATAAACCCCTCGGAAACCCATTGGTAGTATGACTATGTGTCTATGGGAATCCGAATCAGGGTAGGTGTATTTGGTCTTAACCTGAGACTTGCATCGCTAATACTTGCGACAATCAGTATACTTTGGTTTTGGTTGTCCGGGGCTTTAACATGTTCTGTGTACGCCTCTTCTGGGTATACTGAGAATCGTAGTGTATTGGATGTGATGTCAAGATTGAAGTATCACTTCAGTTATATGGAGATGATGATCATGCATGATACAGAACTGGTACTCTTGTATGCTGCAGCTATCAGGATAATATGACAAGGTCATGATTATCCGATTATAGAGACTAGTTACCAGAGATCCGATATATGCTTCGTACGGGGTAGACACAATTCCAGCCCCAGGCCTAGCATGTGAAATTCTGAAACTGGATCGTAATACGCAATACTACGTATTCTACGCCTAACAAAGATTACATATTCCTTTAAAGAATATTTCTGGAGAAATGGATAGGCACGGTGCTTTTCTAGAAGCCAACCATGTCTTTTAAATAAGTAAGAACGTGGTACCGGGTACGCACGTATTCGGATAGTCCGATGACCGTATTTACTGTCAATATATCCAGGGATCTCTTGGGTCACTTCCCGAAGATTCACCGTTGAGATTTGACTCGAACAAAAAATTAATCTGGGATTAATTTGAAAGAGAAAATTAATCTGGGATTAATTACGACAATAAATTAATCTGGGATTAATTAAAAGAGAAAGAATTAATCTAGGATTAATTGTGACAAGAATTTATCTGGGTTTAAATTCGCTGAGAATAGAGAACGCGATTAATTTAGAATTAATCGGTAAAGTAAATTTAATAGTGAAATTAGATTTTACTATTTAATTTATTTAATTGGGCTAAAATAATATATTTGATATATTAATTGAAATTAGATTTCAATGCGGAATTAAAATTGGATTTTAATTCAAGCGAACGAATTAATTTGGAATTAATTCGCGAGCGACTTTCGTAATAATTTTGCTAGGCATTATTGTTTAATTAAATTAGATTTAATTATGTTGCGACGGAAAATTCGTTTAATCGGATTAAAAGAAACCGAGCCCGAAGTGTGTTGAGGAAACCACTTGAATTTTGAATTTAAAGTGGGTCCCACCAACTTACATTACTTGTCACTTTTTGTTGATGGAAGTGGTTGAGTGTAATTATGGTAACTTACACAACACACTTTGTATATCTTTTTTGGAAAATGATATACAAAACTTAAGTGACTTTGACTTTGGTATTATGTTTTAAGAAACAAAAATACAAAGAAAACTTCATCTTCTCTCCCTCTCCCACCATGGCCGAAACTTTACTCCTTTGAGGAGAAATTTTTTCTTTCAATTTTTTCCAAGCTAGCACTTACAAGGAGTGAATCAAGGTGATAGGGAAACTCACCCGAGAGTATGGAACTCGATTTCAAGCTCCGAAGCTTTCAACACATCCAACGAAGAAGGAATTTTTGAAATCTCCTCAACCAATCAATGTGAGTATTCCGTAACTCTCTTGATAATTCACACACGAATCACTCTTAGACGATCTTGGCATGTTCTATGAACACTTACAGTGAATACTTAAGCAACGAATTTCAAGATTACTTGAGAGAAAATGCCATTGTTTCCCAGTGGACTCCTCTGGGAAATCCACAGAATAATGGGGTCTCCGAAAGGAGAAATCAGACATTATTAGATATGGTCTGATCAATGATGCCAGACATGGATCTACCTCTTTCATTTTGGGGTCTTGCTTTAGAAACTGCAACACTACTACTAACTCAAGTTCCTTCCAAGACTGTTAGTCAAACACTATATTAGTTATGGTCTGGGAAACGTCCTAGTCTTAGTTATCTAAGAGTTTGGGGATGTGACGCATATGTCAAGCTCACACAAACTAACAAATTGGATGATAGGGTAGTTAAATTTAAGTTTGTAGGATATGCCTTGAACTCAAGAGCATACGTGTTCTACGTCCCAAATGAACAAAGAACATTTATCTCACGAAATGCTAAATTTCTAGAGAATGAATTCCTTCTCAAGAAATATAGTGGGAGTAGACTTGACCTCGAAGAACTAAACCCAATGCCCCTCAAAAGGGCAGCGACGGAACAACCACAAGGTTATGAACTCAGAAGGTGTGGTAGGGAAAGACATGAGCCTGAAAGATATGGTTTCCATATTGATGAGGAACATGATCAGGTCATTGATAATGACGATCCCACCAGTTATGACGAAGCAATGCGTGACATTGATTCAGTCATGTGGCTTGAGGCCATGAAATCCAAAATAGACTCTATGTATGAGAATCAAGTTTGTGACTTGGTAGATGCACCTGAAGGGATAAAACCCATAGGCTGCAAGTGAATTTACAAGCTTAAAACTGATGCAAAAGGCAACATCCAAACCTATAAGGCTAGGTTGGTGGCGAAAGGTTATAGACAAATCCAAGGAATTGACTATGACGAAACTTTCTCGCATGTTGCAATGATAAAGTCCATTCGAATTTTACTGGCACTAGCTGCACACTTTGATTATGAGATTTGGCATTTGGATGTTAAAACATTTTTCCTTAATGGGAACCTCGTAGAGGAAGTCTATATGACACAACCTGAGGGGTTTGCATCTAAGGATGATCATAATAAAGTATGCAAGCTTAAACGATCCATTTATGGACTCAAGCAAGCCTCCAGAAGTTGGAATATACGATTTGATGAGACAATCAAAGAATTTGACTTCATCAAAAATGTAGACGAGCCTTGTGTTTAAAGGAAAAGTAGTGGGAGTGCTGTTGTATTTCTTGTATTATATGTCGATGACATATTAATCATCGGGAATGATATTCCCATGATGCAAGCCACCAAGCAATGGTTATCTCGGAATTTCTCCATGAAAGATTTGGGAGAAGCAGCCTACATCTTCGACATTAAGATCTATCGTAATAGATCCAAGAGGTTTTAGGAATTTCTCAATCTACGTACATAGATAAAGTTTTGAAAAGATTTAAAATGGAAGATTCCAAAAGAGGTAATTTACCTACTTGTCATGGAATCAAATTATCTAAGGAGCAATGTCCACATACTCCTTCAGATAGAGAGCGTATGAGTAGGATCCCTTATGCTTCAGCAATATGATCGATCATGTATACCATGCTATGTAAAAGACCTGATGTTTCTTATGCTCTTAGCGTAACGAGCAGGTATCAGGCAAATCCTAGTGAGCAACACTGGGCAGCTGTCAAAATAATCCTCAAGTATCTGAGAAGAACTAAGGATATGTTTTTGACATACGGAGATTGTTCTGAGATGAAAGTCATTGGTTATTGTGATGTGAGCATTCAGACCGATATGGATGACAGCAGATCGCAAACAGGATATCTGTTTACTTTGAATGGTGGTGCTGTCAGTTGGAAAAGCTCAAAGCAGTCAACTACAGCGGACTCCACCACTGAAGCCGAGTATATTGTAGCATCTGAGGTAGCTAAGGAAGCAGTCTGGATAAAGAAGTTCATCACGGAGCTGGAAGTGCTTCCCGCGATAAAGAATGACGTCACGATGTACTGTGACAACACGGGCGCCATTGCTCAATCAAAGGAACCAAGGTCCCACCAGAAATCCAAGCATGTACTCAGGCGATTTCATCTCATCAGGGAGATTTTTGAGAGAAAAGAAGTTATTATAGAGAAAATACCCACAGAAGATAATCTTACAGATTCTATGACTAAAGGGCTGACTCAACAAAAGTATGATAGGCACACCCGAAAGTATAGTGTCCAGATTCATACTAGTTGGCTATAGTGCAAGTGGGAGATTGTTAGGGATATGCCCTATACCCAACTTGTGGATGGGCTATATGTACATGTATTTGTAATATTTTAGTTAATAAATAAAATGGCAATATTTATTATACGTGTTTTACATAACTTATATGAATCAACAACACTGTAATAAAGCCCTTGGAGTAATAAGACGATGGCTTCCATGCCTTATAAGAATCATTACTCTTAAATGTTCCTAGTCATGATTTTGTGAATAATCTGGGCGTTCACAAAGCGGAGAGAGTAACATGATGATATGATCCACCCTTAAGTAGGGTAGCCGATCTCATAGGCTACTAGCGGAGATCCGTCCGCTTGGTGTATCACATGGATGCATGAGTTGCTCGTGTCCATCGAACTGATCGCCGAAAGTTTTCATATGGAGTGTTTATCCCATGTGTATGTGAGAACTTTCATGTATCGATTATATGACTAGTCCTTAGACTTGAAGTCTTTACAATCTTATGTGTGGATCAAATAACTTTGACATTCTCATTCCCCGGTTTAAAAGATCCGGTCATAAGGGTCTGATTGGGTCATTTGTTGAAACACATGAAGTTTGTAAAGATACAATAGAGAATCGCCACTCTTTCGGATAATATTTTCTTATAAGAGTAGTATTCCAGTTCGCGGGTTGATATGTGTGATAAGTGCTTGAGACTGTGGCCACAACGGAAGAATCATGTGAGATTATTGGGTTAGCACGATTCATGACACTATCAACATCATGCATTTGACCATATGGGTAGACACTTTTCGTACCCTAGGTCAATATGTGGGGATACAGTGAGGCGAGAGACCGTATCATATGTAAATCGCATACAAAATGGGTATATATATCTTTCCTTCTCATTTGGGGGCCTTGGCATGTTGCTAGATGTCAACCTTGGTCATTGAAATCGAACGACTATCTGATCAGAGGATAATTTATGTTCGATTAAATTATCACGATTCATTTCATGTCCAACTTGAGGGGAACCTAAAAGGTCACACATAACAAAGTCGAAATCAACTGTTAACAGTGCACAGTACAAATATAACAGCATATATGATTGTTCTAGGAATTGTTCATAAATGGTTCAATGTGTTTAATTATTGAACAGATCATTTATGAGATTCCATAGTGGCTTAGGGATTGTTGAATGACGATAGGGGTACTTTGGGAATCGGAATAAAAAAAATAAAATAAAATATTATTCACATGAATAGTAACGTGAATACTAAATTTTTTTTTTTTTATTTGTTTTGAATTCCAATTCGGTCCACACTCTTATTAGGGTTTTATAATCTCATTAAAACACTAAATTAAGATCAAATGGCTAAGATTAATTAGCTTTTATCCCACATCAGATTCTTAATTAATTTTGTTATCTTTGGAGCACTATATAACCCAAAGAATTCTTCACAAATTTTACACCAAACCTTTCATATCTTGGGTTTATATAAGTGAGCAACTCTAAAGTTTAAGAGTAAGCCACTGATTTTGAGGATCCTTAAGTCTAATTGACTAGAGGAACCTCGAGTTAAAAGTTTTGAGGTGTTTGCCTAGGCTAGCACCGAGGGCAAAATACCCGTGCACTCAAGGCGTAGTCTTGCCGTTGAGTTTTGGCTTTGGTGTGTGCACCTTTGGAGGCCACACATTTGGGTGGCTCTTTGGAACGTGGAAGAGCTTACTGAGTTCGAGAAAAGCTTGTAGATTTGAGGGATGACTGGATGAGTCTTCGGTTCAAGTAAGTCTTTTTCTTTCTTTATTTTAATTAGAGTTCTTACGATAGTTAGTGTGGGACACATGAACTGGAAAACGCATGCTGTTCTAGGCTCGCGGCCTATAAGGGAGTACGGAGTAGCCATGGGAGACTAAACCGGAGAATAATGGAGTCGCCACCCGGTGTGAACCGGGAAAATGAGATTTAAGGCCGCACTCACCCCTCGCAAGGGAAGACCTCAAACCGTTGGGTTCGGAATGGTCCCTTACTTATGTCACTTGTAATGAAAGGATTTGTGTAATAATTTAATCAAGCTTAAGTAACACTTATTTCCAAGAGTATCATGCTTCTAAGTTCATATGTGCAAAAATAAAACTTACACCTAAATTTGCATATATCTTACATATAAGATTGCATGCTTGAAAGTACGTCAAAGTAGCAACGAACATACAACTTCATTGGCATATTGTATTCATGGAAACACAAGCACACACTAACCACGCAAGCACACATAAAAGCGAAGCAAATAATGGCGAACATTTGATTTCATAGACATATCATACTTATATGTGCGGAAACATAAACAAATAGCCATTACATGTCCATGCGTAAAAGAGTCAACTAAGTCCATAATGCAAAAAGAAAATTAAGGATGCAATTAGACATTAAAGTAAGCATGCTATGACGTGGTGCAAAAGAAGATAACAAATATGGACACAAACACACATGTGAGCACTTTTCCAAGTGGTACGTGGAATTGTATCCCAAGTACAGACCGCACTACCGTCCATTCGGAATCGGCTACGAAATTTATGTCTGGGTTTCCATCCGATATACCACAAGAAATAATACTCAAATGCTATCATAACATGGATATATGGATTGTAATACGTTAAGCCAAGACTAAGGTAAATGATGCAACCAATGGAATAAATATGCTTTTCATTATGATGCGTACAAAGATAAGGATGACTATATGGGATTTCATAATACATGCGTGAATAGAGCAATGATGTGCTAAAAGATAAATGCCATGGTAAGAAACGCGGCAAAACATCGTGGTAAAGGCTTTTAATCCCTCGATATAGAGGACCTTTAATCCCACTTATTAAGCCCTTGCGCACATAATACAATGCATATATAAAGTAAAGAAAATGATATCGGGCTTCGCGTATCCAATTGAACACATCTTACACTCAATCGAATACACCTTATTCGGCGCGACAAAGCATCATGGTAAAGGATTTTAACCTCTTCAATTAGAGGACCTTTCATCGCACTAACTAAGCCCATGTGCAATTAATGCAATGCATATATATGAAACGAATGTAAATACAAAGATATCCGGCGTGGCGAAGCATCGTGGTAAAGGATTTTAACCTCTTCAATTAGAAGACCTTTCATCGCACTTACTAAGCCCATGCGCAATTAACACAACGCATATATATAAAAAAAGTGAATACAAAGATATATGGCGTGGCGAAGCATCGTGGTAAAGGATTTTAACCTCTTCAATTAGAGGACCTTTCATCGCACTTACTAAGCCATGCACAATTAACACAATGCATATAAAAAATAAAGACCCTAATATCGGCTTCGTATACCCGATTGAACACATCTTATATTCAACCGAATATACATCAATCGGCGCGGCAAAGCATCGTGATAAAGGATTTTAACCCCTCAAAATATGGGACCTTTAATCCAACTTACTAAGCCCATGCGCTCGATCACATCATGCATAAACAAATAACGTGCGGAATTTAAATGACAAATAACAAGTAAATCAAAGCAACATAAAACAAAAGAATGTGCCGTTTACTCAAGCGGTACGTGGAGTTGTATCCCGAGTACAGATCATACTACCGTCCATTCGGAATCGGCTATGAAATTTATGTCCGGGTTTCCATCCGATATACCGCAAGAGTAGACGCATCTTTCATTTTATTCCAAGGCCACAACATACAATATTTCATAATACATGCATATTTATCTACTCAAGGGCCACAACATGCATTTTAACATAATAATCATGCGAACAATACTCAATAACTAATAAAAATAAAACAGAAAACGAATGTGGAAAATACCCTCAGGTCTAACCTTTCTTGCCGACTTTCGGACTTGCGTTTCACGGAGATCGGAAGGGTAAAGCTCCTCAACTTCTCCGGTTCACTGGTTTACCATCTTAGCTCACTGTTTTGCTGTTTTGCTTATTGTTTGGCCTCCGTTTTGCTGCTGTTTCCTCTGTATTTTCTGCTCACTGTTTTGGTTGTATTTGTTCACTGTGTGGCGATTTTTGGAGGCTAGGGGCTGCTGTTTTTGGTGATTTTTTAGGGGGGGTTTTGTGCAGTTTTTGTTACTGGTTTAGGTGATTTAGGGGGCTGTTTTAGGGGTGCAGGGCTGCCGTTTTGGTTGGTTAAGAGGCATGTTTTACTCACTGTTTGGGCGTGTTTTTTTTTTACTCTACGTGAAGGTGGTTTGTTAGTTTACATGAGTGATGAGTTGCAATGTGTTCGGTGTTGGTGTGATGAGGACTGGTTGAGGTTGAAGACAACGTGAGTGGGGTGCAGGTGTTGCTACGGGCGCATGTCACTAGGGCTGGAACGGTCAGTGGGTTATTGCTTTATTTGTATAGTGATCATAAGGGTTGTGCATGTGTGGAGGGTTGGCTTTAGGGCTGTGGCCGAAAAGATGGTTTTGAGGTGAATCTAAGGCTGTTCAGATGAGGCAGTAATGGATGTGTTAGGCAGATGAAGATTAGGGTTTTGCTTTGTTTTGTTTTTGGTCTTTTCCGTGGAAATCCGAGGAAGGCTTGGTTTGGCTTTGTTTATATAGAGAAGGGCTAGGGCTTCTCCTTGTCTCACAAGGAAGGGATTTTGGCATTAAAGAGAGGATTTGATTGGTGTTGGATAAGGAAATCAATGGATTGAGGGGGGGGACAAAATTTGGTGAATTAGGAAGGTTGAATATTTGATTTGCTTGGTTAGGCATTTAATATGTTAGATTAGGAAGTCAATATTTTTAATTGGTTATGATTGATTTTAATTAGGCATAATATTTCTGTAATTTAGTATATAATATTTTTGATTAGGAGTTACAATATTTTAATTTGGTATAATTATTTTTATGTCTTATTTAATTTGGTAAATGGTTTAATTATTTTATTTAATTCAATTCAATTACATTATTTAATTAATATTTAATTTAATTTGGGTGTATTTTAGGGTGATGGGCGTGTGGGCCTAGGTGGTGGTGGTGTGGGCTTTGTCTTGGTGGGTTAGGTGTTGTGTTGGTTTGATGAGTGGGTTTGGGCCAGGATTAAAAGGTTCTGGGTTTTTTAGGCCAAAGGTGCTTTAAAACGGAGGTCCAATGAGCGAGCTTGACGCTAAACAAGTGAATAAGGATCTAACGAAATACCGATTCCCTTCCGACGACCGTTTCCCGCAATATCCTTAACTAAAAGGTTAGTGCCTCCAACTGAGACTCATCATCGGGTTTCACATGCAAAAATACAATGCCTACAGTCGCCCCCACTTTGATGGACTTGTGCAGTGTGTGACTTTGAACAATCCTATCAAAGTTATGCAATGCATTTTCACTTACCTGGCTCGTCTGCTGCCTCGAGCTGAGTTGAGTTGATTTTGTTGTGAGGTGGTCCATTCTCGAACCGGATTAATGAGAGGTGGTCCATTCTTGAATCGTTACTGTTAGGCGGTCCATTCCCGAACCGTGCTCCATTCTCGGAGTGTCATTCTTGGTTGTTCATTCCGAACCTTGCTCCATTCTCGGATTACCATTATCGGCATGTTCATTCTCGAACTTTGTTCCATTCTCGGATTACCATTCTTGGTTTGTTCATTCTCGAACCTTACTCCATTCTTGGATTGCCATTCTCAGCTTGTTCATTCTCGAACCTTACTCCATTCTTGGATTGCCATTCTCGGCTTGTTCATTCTCGAACCTTGTTCCATTCTCGGATTGCCATTCTCAGCTTGTTCATTCTCGAACCTTGTTCCATTCTTGGATTGCCATTCTCGGCTTGTTCATTCTCAAACCTTGTTCCATTCTCGGATTGCCATTCTCGGCTTGTTCATTCTCGAACCTTACTTTATTCTTGGATTGCCATTCTCGGCTTTTTCATTCTCGAACCTTGCTCCATTCTTGGATTTCCATTCTCGGCTTGTTCATTCTCGAACCTTGTTCCATTCTCGGATTGCCATTCTTGGCCTGTTCATTCTCGAACCTTGTTCCATTCTCGGATTGCCATTCTTGGCTTGTTCATTCTCGAACCCTGCTCCATTCTCGGAGTGCCATTCCAAAGTGCCATACTCGGCCAGACTGATTCTGATAAAGATATGGGCCTCGCTCCCACAGTGTCATATCTGGCAAGACTAATACTGATAAAGATATGGGCCTCACCCCCAGAGTGCCATACCCGGCCAGACTGATCCTGATAAAGACATAGGCCTCGCCCCAGAGTGCCATATCTGGCAAGACTGATACTGGTAATGATGTGGGCCTCGCCCTCAGAGTGCCATACCCGGCAAAACTAATGCTGATAATGATATGGGCCTCACCCCAAACTGGTACTGATGTGGGCTTCGCCCCCAAACTGGTACTGATGTGGGCTTCGCCCCCAGATTGATGCTGATGTGGGCATTGCCCTCAAACTGATGTGGGCCTCGCCCCAACACTGTTACTGATGTGGGCCTCGCCCCAAACTGGTACTGATATGGGCCTCGCCCCAACACTGTTACCGATGTGGGCCTCGCCCCAGATTAATACTGACATGGGCCTCAACCCTGGGACTCATCCCTAAGACTGGTACTGATGCGGGCCTCGACCCTGAAACTGATGTGGGCCTCGCCCCAACACCGTTACTGATGTGGGCCTCGCCCCAAACTGGTACTGATGTGGGCCTCACCCCAACACTGTTACCGATGTGGGTCTCACCCCCGATTAATACTGATATGGGCCTCAACCCTGGGACTCATCCCTAAGACTGGTATTGATGCGGGCCTCGGCCCTGAAACTGATGTGGGCCTCGCCCCAACACTGTTACTGATGTGGGCCTCACCCTGGATTGATGCTGATATGGGCCTCAACCTTGGGACTCGTCCGTAAATTGCTGATGTTATATTGATGCTTCTGATTGACTTTCATTTGCCGCTTTCTCTTTTCTTCAAAAACCTGGGAATACAAAAAAAAAAACACAAAACACGAAAATGAATGCAAAATATGTTACGTGTATGCATGCATGCGTGATGAATGAGTTTCCCATCCCGTTGGGTTAGGTCTCTGTTAATTCTCTTGGTGACTGCTCAGTCTTCTTTTCCTCAGACAAACTACTGCTTCAATCTGTCTATGTTGATCGGCTCGGTGAACTAATCCCCTTCCAAGTCTGATATTTTCACTGCCTCTATTTCCCAATTTCTGAATGTCTATCTATCTTTTCTGCTTGCTTCTTTCGGGAATTCCCCGTGTTCTAAACATTGCTGAGTATCATAGTACCAGGGTTGAATGCTTTTGCCAAATATACTCATGTTAAAGGTTGAAAGGAAGAGCCTCAAGCAAGTAAGCGAAATGAACGTCCTTTATTATCATTAAGAAACGGTTCAAACAATTAGATAAACTCGATGTCTTTGAAAATGCAAGGATCAAATAAACCAGGAGTAACAGCTTTATCATTCGCAGCAATGCCTTCTTCTTTGGCCTATATTCCCCCACTGTGTTCGTTCCTATTCCCCATGAAAGAAGCTGAGTGGTGAGAGCTGGAGGAGAAAGTTTCGGGCCAATCCAGAGTTGATCATGTAGGGGGGTGGTGGAACGGAGTGGTGTAGTTTGGTAGAGGGTTCTGTGTGTGTTGGGTTGTTCTTTTCCTAGGTCGGGTATTTTATGGGAATCTATGATCTTGAATTTCATGCCTGAGGCGGGTTGCAGTTGTCGGGTCATGGCCATGTAGCTCGTGGAAGTGACAATAAAGGTTTACATTTATGTATGGCGGTTGGGGGGTGTGGAAGTGGCTTGCCTTATAAGTGTTTCAAGATTCCTTGTCCCTGTACTTTTCAAATACCTTCGACAAAGGTCTACCAAGGTTGGAGAATTGCCGGTTCCTGATGGCAGCAACCTCGCGAGTCAGTAGGGGCTTAGTCTTAGAAGCCCCCCAAAAGTCTCCTATTCTGGCCATAGAACTTTCTGTTCTTTCAGCTTCTTCTTTTCATATCTATGACAGTCTCCCTCAACTGTCGAAAATCTGCAATCATGGAGGTCATTCTCCTCAACTTGCCATAAATTGAGGGTTTGGTGCCCTTTATGATCATAATCTGGTCCTTCTCTGAGGGCCTGGTCTGCATCTTCAGAAGTTGGCTTCTCCAGCGGTCTACATACTCCTTGAAGCTTTCTTCAGGCTTCGCTTAGTATTCTCCAAATCACGGAGTGACAAATCAATTTCCAAGTCTGTAACACATACTGTTTCAGAAATGCATCTGCCAATTCCTTCCAATCTTCCTTAACCTTTTTCTCAAGGTTGTGATACCACACTACGGGTGCCCCCCGGAGTGACATCCCAAACATCTTCTGAGCTTGGCGCTGTGTCAGGCCCACTGAACTCATAACTGACACATATTGTCGGAGATGGACCCTCGGGTCCCCATTCCCATTGAACTTGGCCATATCAGGCATTTTGAACTGAGCTGGTAGTGTTCTTCAAGGTCATCGCCTCATCTAGTCTAGTAGTCTTTGTCCTTACCCTTCATCTTACGGGTAACGGACTCTACTGTTCACGAAGTTTTCTGTATCTCGCCTGAGACCCAATCACTCTCCTGTTGCATATTCTGCCATGTCATCATCAAAGCGGGGATATCATCCCCCGACCCATTCAGAGGCATCACGCCTCACATTCTCAGAATTTCCCCAGCACGGGGCACAACCATATTTTCCATGCAGGCAGTACTTAAGGCTTGCAACTGTTCGGTAATTTTGACGAAACCATTCTCCAGTTGGTCCATGCGAGATATCTCATTTTCTGATCCACTCATATATGTTATCGGTCTTTTGGTGAGTCTTCCCTCTTCCCTAACCCAACGAGACTCAATGATATCTTTTAGAACACAAGGGTTAGCATGATGCATGTATGCATGAGGTGCATGCGATACAAGGAATATATCAACTCATGAAAATTTTCACACAAATCGGCCCATCATCATTATAGAAGCTTTTGGGCTAACTGTCATTGAGTGAACTCGCCCCAGTTTAAATGGCCCAACAAGTTCACATCTCATGGCAAGAAGTCCAACCGTATCCAAATGATAATGTTCATAAACACAAACATATAATGGCCCATTGGCGTTTTAGGAGCTTTTGGCCCAATCGTCATAAGATACGTTCTTTTCCCAGTTTAAATGGCCCAACAAGCCCACATCCCATGACAAATGGCCCAAATGGATCCAAACGACGATGTTCCCAAACACAAGCATAAAAGAAAGGTAATGCAAAAATACAGTGTCTACAGTCGCCCCCACTTTGATGGGGCTTGTGCAGTATGTGACAGTGACAACCCTATCAAAGTCATGCATGTATTTTTGCTTACCTGGTTCATCGGCCGTTGCCTGACTTACCTGTTATTTCGCTGCTTTTGAGAGATGCTTCGATCTCTGGGATTTCTTCCCGAACTGAGTTGAGTTTATGGCGAGGTGCTTCGACCCCTAGGATTCATTCCCGAACCATGCTAGGTGTGAGATGCTTTGATCTCTGGGCTTCATTCCTGAACTGCGTTGAGTTGATGGCGAGGTGCTTCGACCTCTGGGCTTTATTCCCAAACCATGCTAGGTGTGAGATGCTTCGATCTCTGGGCTTTATTCCCGAACTGTGCTGAGTTTATGGCGAGGTGCTTTGACCCCTGAGCTTTATTACCGAACCATGCTAGGTGTGAGATTCTTCGATCTATGGGCTTCATTCCCGAATTGAGTTGAGTTGATGGCGTTGTGCTTCAACCCATGGCCTTAATTCCTGAACCATCCTGGGTGTGAGATGCTTCGATCTTTAGGCTTCATTCCCGAACTGAGTTGAGTTGATGGCGAGGTGCTTCGACCCCTGGGCTTCATTCCCGAACCATGCTGAGTGTGAGATGCTTCGATCTCTAGGTTTCATTCCCGAACTGAGTTGAGTTGATGGCGAGGTGCTTCGACCCATTGGCTTCATTCCAATCCATGCTGGGTGTGAGATGCTTCGATCTTTGGGCTTCATTCCCGAACTGAGTTGAGTTGATGGCGAGGTGTTTCGACCACTAGGCTTCATTCTCGAACCATCATGGGTCTGAGATGCTTCGATCTCTAGGCTTTATTCTAGAACTGTGCTGATTTATGGCGGGGTGCTTCGACCCCTGGGCTTCATTCCGAACCATGCTGGGTGTGAGATGCTTCGATCTCCGGGCTTTATTCTCGAACTGTGCTGAGTGATGGCGAGGTGCTTCAACCCCTGGGCTTTATTCCCGAACCATGCTAGGTGTGGGATGCTTCGATCTCTGAGCTTTATTCCTGAACTATGCTGAGTTATTGGCGAGGTACTTTAACCCCTGGGTGTAGGACACAGAAATCGATGACGCTGTCCTAGGCTCGCGGCCTAGTCGGGAGTACGGAATAGCCCACAGGGGAACTAAACCGGAGAAATAACATGGAGTCGCCACTCGGTGTGAACCGGGAAAATGATTTAAGGCCGCACTCACCCCTCGCAAGGGATAACCTCAAACCGTTGGGTTCGGAATGGTCCCTTACTTATGCCACTTGTAATGAAATGTTTTGTCCAATAATTTAATCGAATCTACGCAACATATGTTTCCAAGAGTATTCTACTTCTAAGTTCACATGCATGAAAAGTAAACTAGAATAACGGCAGGCATATAATTTCATAAACACGTTAAATCGATAAATATGGCAATACAAGTAAAACATAAATATAGGAGAGACATAATTAGGTTTCTAGTGCGAAAGAAACAATAATGGAAGCAATCATGTATGAAAATGTAATCGGAGAAACAAGCATGCACGAAATGGGATGTAACAGGTGAAAGCTCGTTCGTGGAGCATTTGATAACGCGTTCGAACGGAGAAGGGCCAAGAGCATGCGTTCGAGGTGCGTTCCTGGACGCGTTCGAACGGGATATGACCTTATGCATGATAAAGCAGAAAATATGCGTGTTCGAGTAGCGTTCGTAAACGCGTTCGAATGGGGGAGGGCCGAGAGCATGCGTTCGAGTTGCGTTCTTGGACGCGTTCGAACGAGATAAGACCTGATGCATGATAAAGTAGAAAATATATGCGTTCGAGTAGCGTTCATAAATGCATTCGAACGGGGAGGGCCGAGAGCATGCGTTCGAATTGCGTTCTTGGATGCGTTCGAACGGGGTTACAAAAGAAAGAGGATCTATAACGTGGGACCTCATACGCCCAATTGAACATGTTTACATCCAATCAAACATACTTCGTCCAGCGCGGCAAAACATCATGGTAAAGGTAGCCTTTAGGCGTTTCCCTCGAATAGAGGACCTTTAATCCACCATAGTCAAACCTATGCGCATCAAGTAATGATATGTGAATAGCGAAGTAATGATATTGGACATTGGATGCCTGATTGAACATATCTCACATTCAATCAAACATGCCTCATCCGGCGCGGCAAAACGTCATGGTAAAGGTAGCATTCAGGAATTTCCCTCGAATAGAGGACCTTTAATCCACCCTAGTTAGCCCATGCGCACTTGAATGTGATGCATGCGTAAATAAAGCAATGATATGCAAAGGGTAAATGACATAATAAAAGGCGCGGCAGAACATCGTGGTAAAGGTAGTCTTCAGGTATTTCCCTCGAATAGAGGACCTTTAATCCACCCTAGTTAGCCCATGTGCATTATATTACAATGCATACAAATGAATGATACAATAATATGGAACTCCGTATATCCGATTAAACATATCTCACATTCAATCAAACATACTTCGTCCGGCGAGGCAAAACATCATGGTAAATGTAGCCTTCAGGCATTTCCCTCGAATAGAGGACCTTTAATCCACCCTAGTTAGCCTATGCGCATTATATTACAATGCATACAAATGAATGAGAAAATAATGTGGAACTTCGTATATCCAATTAAATATATCTCACATTCAATCAAACATATTTCGTCCGGCGCGGCAAAACATCATGGTAAAGGTAGCCTTTAGGCATTTCCCTCGAATAGAGGACCTTTAATCCACTCTAGCTAGCCCACGAGCATTATATCATCAATACACAAACAAATAACGCACGGAAAGTAAATGACAGAATATAAAAATGCGAATAATAGACGAACAAGATAAAATAAAGTGAAATATGTGCCATTTGCTCAAGTGGTACGTGGAGTTGTTTCCCAAGTACAGACTGCACTACCGTCCATTCAGATTCGGCTACGGAATTTACTTCTGGGTTTCCATCTGATATATCACAAGAGACGACACATTTTCCATTCATCCAATAGCCATAGCATTCATTAATCAACGATACTCATGCAAAGAAATATTAACAAAGTAAAAGAAATAAACGGAAATAAATGAAGAAGGGTGCCCTCAGGTCTAACCTCTTTAGTCATCTCTCAGAAGCGCGTTACACGGCTGTCGGAAGGGTTGATGCTCCGAACCTCCTCTGGTTCATTGGTTCAATGTTTTCCTTCGTTGTTTCGCTGTTTGGGCTGCTATTTTCACTATGTTTCGCTGCTTGTTTGGTTGTATTTTCTGGTCACTATTTTTACTGTATTAAGGGACTGTTTTGTGGTGTTTAGGGACTGTTTTTTGGGTTATTCAGCTACTGTTTTTGGGGGTAATTTTTGGGGTGTATTACTCACTTTTTATGGATATCGGCTGTTTCACGTTGATGCCTATGTGTCACGTTGCTTATGGTGAGTTCTTGGGCAGTATGTGTTTAATGAGTTTGGCTGCATGGGAGTCGGTTGCTCTTGTGTGAGTCGGTGAGGGTGTAACTTTGTTGCTTTTGTATTTGGTCGGGGGGGGGGATGTTATCATGTGTGTCTGCGTGGCTGTGGTTTGTGGGCTACGTGGTGAAGGAGGCTGCTAATTAGAGTGTGTTGAATGGTTGGTGAGGGGCAGTTTTTTTTAGGTTTTCTCGTTCGGCTGGACGAGTTCACGGCTTTGCAGTTTTGTTGGATTAGTGAAGGGCTATGCTGTTGTTTGTGGTGTCCGATGAGGGCTGGCCGTGAAGGGTGTTTAGGGTTCTCGGTGTGGCCATATGTGTGAGCTGTGTGTTGTCTGTGAAGGGAGAGACGTGAGGGAGCTGCCTCTAGGGTTTCATCACGAGAGAGAGAGAGAGTTGGAGGCGTGCTAGCTAGGGTTTATTGTTTTTTTATTTGTGTTTTTTCCTTGAGAGTGGAGTGATAACTTGCTGAAGTTGAGGGTTGAGTGGGGCTGCTACGTGAAGGAGGGTTTGAAGGGGTGTTGACGTTGAAGGGCTTCCGTTTTAGGGTTTATTTTTGTTTTTGCCGTGAGAGTCAGATGGCTTTGTTTGTTCGGTGCAAGGTCAGTAGGGTTTCTTTTTTTTTTTTGGTGTTTTCCAAGTGGGGAGAGATATGAGAGAGAAGAAGCTTTTGTTCTTTTTTTGTTTGTGCCGTGAGAGAGAGAGCAGCCAAGGGAGTTTAGGGTTTTGTGTTTATTTTTATAGTGATGTATTAGGGTTATGCATGGGTTTTGAAAAGGAAACAAATCAATTAGACATGTGTGTATTTTAATTAATTTTAAAGGGAAATAAATTATGTAAGTTTGGTGGGGAATATCTTAAAATTTGGTGAGTGAATTATTTAATTGAATTTAGATCTTTGGTAATTAGAAGGTGAATTATTTAATTTTGGAATGAGATTTGTTTTGATTTAATTTAATTTAATTTATTGGATTTAATTTATTTAATTGGATTTAATTTAATTTAATTTGTGACATGTGTTTTAAATATTTTTAATTATTTTTAGATGTGATTTAATGAGCTTGGGCTAGGTGGGGGTTTTAAAACAGGAGTCCAACAAGCGAAAACGAAGCTAACACAAACGAATTAAATCCACCAAAGTGTCAATTTGTGACTCTTCCCTTCCGACGTCTGTTTCCCGCGACTTCCATAATTTAAAGAGGTAATGTCTCCATGTGAGACTCATCATCGGGACTTATATGCAAAAATGCAGTGCCTACACTGGGCTTTATTCCCGAACCATGCTGGGTGTGATATGCTTCGATCTCTGGGCTTTATTCCCGAACTTTGCTGAGTTGATGGCAATGTGCTTCAACCCCTGGGCTTTATTCCCGAACCATGCTGGTGTGAGATGCTTCGATCTCTGGGCTTTATTCCTAAACTTTGCTAAGTTGACGGCGACGTGCTTCGACCCCTAGGCTTGATTCCCGAACCATGTGGGTGAGATGCTTCGATCTCTGGCCTTTATTCCTGAACTGTGCTGAGTGATGGCGTTTTGGTCAATCTACGTGACTTTTCGATCCACTGGGAAGTTTTTTCCATGATGATGAGGTGCTTCGACCTCTGGGATTCATTCCCAAATTGTTGATGACGTGGGCCTCGACCCTGGGATTCATTCCCAAAATTGTGGATAATGTGGGCCTCGACCCTATGATTCCTTCCTGAACTGTCGATAATGTGGGCCTCGACCCTAAGATTCATCCCCGAATCTACTGATAATGTGGGCCTTGACCCTGAGATTCATACCCAAATCTGCTGATAATGTGGGCCTTGACCTTGATCTGTCCTCCTTATCGAGGCTCTTTGCTCGTCCTTATTCCCGAGGTTGTTTTCCATTCCCGGAGTTCTTCGTCCTCATTCTCTAGGTTCCTTTCCATTCTTGGAGTTGCTCGTCTGTGCCGTTTTTTTTTTCTTTTTCTTCAAAGCCTGCGAACATAAAACCAAAATTGTGTGTATGCGACATGTATGTATGTATGCATTCCCTATCTTTGTCCTATTGGTTTGATGTTATCCTTGGTTAGGCCTTCCTTGCGCTCTTTGGTCCCATTTGCCTATAAAAATCTTTGGTCGCCCCCTGGGCATGCTTACACTTCCCTCCTGTCAGTTCTACTCTGGTGATTTCTCAATTCTCTTTGGTCTCATGGCTCAAGATCCCGTTGTGTCCCTTATTCGCGGGGTGGTAGACTGGTCATCCTCAGACCTGGCTCAGTTTTTCGCTCTTCGCTACCTACATCGGGTCAATGTGGATTATGCCTTTTTGAAAACGGCATCATCCTTTTAGGATACTGAAAATCATATCTTCCGATTCCCAGATTTCGAAATATACCCTCTTCCTAAGGAGTTTGCTGCCTTTCTCGCCTTGCATTTTTCTCCTATTCCCTTTTCGGATACTGAAAATCATGTCTTCCGATTCGCGGAGCTTTCCTTATTTTGCAGGTTTGTTCTATCTTTTGCCCTAGCTGTCCTTTCAGATTTTCAACTTAGCAGTTTTCTCTATCTTCCCTAAGTCGCCTTTTCAGGTTTTCAACTCAGCGAGCTAAATATTTTTTTCTTTTTTTTTCCCCTTTTTTTCTTTTTTTTCTCAGATATGTCCTCATTCTTGAGGCTATTTGCTCATCCTCATTCCCTAGGTTGTTCTCTATTCTCGGAGTTCTTCTCCATTCCCGGAGTTCCTCGTCCTCATTCTTGAGGCTGCTCTACTCCTCTCTATTCTCGGAGTTCTTTCCCTAGATCTCCTGACCTTGGTCCAGCATCTAAGAAACAAAAGACGTGATTTATAATTACTTGACTCTAATCTTTTCCGGTTTGCTGAGATTTTTGCAATCTATGAACATCTTGAACATTTGTTTCAATAAAAATGTTTGCATTACTTCTTAGTACATTTGTAGGAAATAAACTGCATTGCAATGGTACCTCTGTCGCTAATTGTTCCTCACGGATTTTACAATTAGCCATTTTCTCTTGCTCACTCATGCTCCTTTTTTGCTTGGGTTGTCCTTTACGGATTTTCAACCCAACGAGCCTTTTTTTTTTGCAAAGTATTGCTTCAGCCTGTCCATGTTGATGGGTTCAGTGAACTCGTCCCCTTCCAAATTTGACAGTCTCACTGCCGCATTCCCCATCACATTTTTGACTAGGTATGGCCCTTCCCAATTGGGCTTGAACCTTCCCATTGGGTCCATTATCAGTGGCTTTAACTGCTTGAGCACTAGATCACCTTCCCTGATCTTGGTGGGACACACTCTCTTGTTGAATGCCCGAGCTAACCTTTTCTGGTATAGCTGCATGCGGTACAAGGCCTTTATCCTTTTCTCATCCAGAAATAATAGCTGTTCGAACCTCTGCGAGGCCTATTCCTTCTCAGGCATCCTGCTTCTGCTAGTACCCACATTGATTGTGTTGATGGTGTTTTCAGGTCCTATGTTATTTAAGGAGTACGGCAGGGGTAAAAAAGGTAATTCCATTCTCGTTCGAAATCATTAAATGCCGACCCGACCACTAAGAGCCAAACAGTAAGTGACCGAGAACTTTATGATCGGTAACTGAGCACTTGAGTTCGGATGACCGGGCAATTATCAGATCGGTAGAAGCATTCTCAGTTCAAAGGACCATTATGACCGACCTCATGAAGACCGAGCATGTGGCAAGACATGCTCCGGAAGATAAGATACCCTATTTCTACGGATAAGGTGACAAGTTATCCTACCTTCATGGGGTAAACTGATAAGTCAGTGTCCTAGTAGGATAAAGTGAGTGAAGGTAGTTTTTGTCTAGGAATCCTTATGGGAAAGGGAAATTGTTTCAACTAGGAAATTATTGTAGGAGAAGGAATCTGATTTCTACACTATTATAAATAAGAGGGTAGAGTGTGCGTAAGAGGCATGAGAATGAAGATCAATATCATTATCACTAAATTTGTAAACACAAGAGATATCAGAGAAGCATATCTCAGTAATAAAAGTATCACCAGTTCTGTGCCTGTGGACGTAGGTTGGATCTGATCCGCCGAACCACGTTAAATCTCTCTGTCGATTGGCATATTTATCTGTCTTTTGCTAAGTTTTCTTTTGGTTCCCCCATAACCGAACAAATTCACAGTTGGAGGCGGATCGTCTCGGGAGTAAAAAACCCTTATTGCCCCTGAGACCAAAATCAGCCGTCAACAGTTGGCGCCGTCTGTGAGGAATCCAACAAAAAGCGGCTCTCGTATTAAAACGATAACAGAAGGTGGAAATCACCAGTCATCGGGGAATTCAACAACATAATGGAAGAAATCATGAAAATGGAGATATTGAAGACACGTCTCTTAAAGAGATATTTAGTGGAGATGATAGTGATGTGGATGGAGATGATTCAGGAAGTGATGGATATCTTTCGGAGGACTCAATTTGTACGTCCACAGCTGAGAGTGAGATTCATCTAGGAGAGAATGGTGTTGTTGGAAATCTGTCAGCGCAGAACCAGGAAATCCTTTTAGAACTGGAGAATAAAAAGAAAAAATTGAACAGATTGAAAGGAAAGGATTCGGAATTTTCCAAGTTTTTGGAAAGTCATCATAACGGTCTCAAATCATTCAGAAATGAGAATTTTTATTCAGATGAAGATGAGAGAAGTGTTGACGGTATGCACTCAATGGATGAAGATGTCCAAAATTTATATAAGAACAAGCTCTTGACAATTGGTGCAGTTAGTTCTTGGTGTCAATTAGTTAAAGAGCAGCATAATGCCCCTGCCCTTATTAGTCTATTGAATGCATATCGAGCTGCATGCCACTATGAATCTGAATTAACTGGCATCCTTTATTTTTGGCTCTAGCCCTCGCATACTAGACAGTAAAGCATTTTGCAAGATTTTGACGTTCATGCTTCATGAGGCTGATGATGTATTTCGTGGGATGCTGGCCATATCCTCAAACTGCAAGAGGGGT
This sequence comes from Zanthoxylum bungeanum, assembly GCA_019454045.1. NCBI lineage: Eukaryota > Viridiplantae > Streptophyta > Magnoliopsida > Sapindales > Rutaceae > Zanthoxylum > Zanthoxylum bungeanum. The sequence goes on from SKCR01031111.1 coordinate 91,564, forward strand.
ACCGTTCTGGAACTGAAGAGTACTTCAAAATGAAAAGTTTATTTTTTGCAGTTTTTTCTCCTTTATTTCATAGACTGGTCAAGATTGGGGTTCATCTGTGGGCAACCAGTGAAGGGACTGTATCATCTCATTCCTTTCTCCTCTTACAAGATGTGGCTTCTGGGTTTTGCTCAGATTGTTTTGACATGTGCTTAATTAAAATGTACAAAGCCTTCATTGGTCATTGCAAATTTGTGGAGCCAGTTTTGTTTGAGCATATGCAATTTTTGAGGAACTCATTTGTTGAGCTATGCTCCCAAGATTTGCAGAGGTCATCAAGCAAGGCAATGGTTTCTATCAAGAAACTTTCTAAGATACTTCAGTTGGATTTGTAAACAAAGAAGAAGGAAGCAGTTAAGAAGATATGCAGTTGGCAGTATACTAACTGCATCGATTTCTGGGTTACATATATATCACACAACATATATGATTATGATCTTCAGCCGCTGCTTTATATCATCATTCAGATTATAAATGGAATGGCTATTTTATTTCTGGGGCCTAGATATTTGCCTTTAAGACGCAAATGCATTGAATGGTTGAATCGCCTCTCTAGTTCTAGTGGGATTTTCATTCCTGTAACATCATTGGTGGTGGATTGTATGAGCAGTTACCAAGTCATTGTTGGTCGCCTTTCATGATGAAGAGAAAGGCTGCAATGTCTTGCTGTTACTTGAAGTTAAAGTTCCCCACCCGGGACGGGATTGGAATTATGTGCTGGAGTCAGAAAGTGGCCCGGAAATGTGAAGGATGCCAGAAGAATGCCAATATCCACCACCAACCAGTAGAGTAGTTGACTACCCTGTCCAATCCCTGGTCGTTCGCCTAGTGGGGGCTGGATATCATCGGGCCGATGCCGAGGGGGCGAGGGCAAGCGAAGTACGCCTTCGTGGTAGGATCAAACTCCCGAAGCTGGAGCGTAACTACCCAACAACCTACATTTATGGGGGACATTCCAGGATAATAATCACGGGGAGGGAGTGCCCCTGTGGGATAGCCTACCTGGCCGGCTTGAGAAATACAACACAGGGAATGTGTTCCCAGATATTTTGCCTGCCCAATGGATCCGTGAGAAGCATAGCACGGGGAGGGATGATACCCCCGTGGCGTTTGCTTGCTCCAGTGTTACTGAACATAAGGAGGAATATGCCCTTAATGTTTCGGACACTCTTTGATCCTTACCTGTTTGACCAATGGATCCGTGAGAAGCATAGCACGGGGAAGGATGATACCCCCGTAGCGTTTGCTTGCTCCAGTGTTACCGAGCATAAGGAGGAATATGCCCTTAATGTCTCAGGGCACTCTTTGATCCCTATTTCTTTGATCATTCGGATCCGAGAGAGGTATAGGACGGGGAGGGATTGTGCCCTCGTAGCGTATGCTTGCCCCAGCGTTGTAAGGAGGAGCCCTCAAATAATACACAGGCTTCATGGAGACCTGAAGTATAGAGGATGTGCCCTTTCCATTCTAAACGCTCTTTGATCCAAATCCTGGTTCGCCGGGACTCTGAATTGAAAGATTCAGGATTGTGTTTTGGAAACCTCGGGCAGGACGCTGTCTTAAGGAATATGTGATGTTGTTTACACTTTAACATTTTGTTTTGGGATAAGTGCTAAGTCGCCCCTGCCTTTTAATTTTATTTTCCAGAGTTTTGTTTTTGTTTTTCGCTGGTCTGGCAAGGGGACGCCCGTACCAGATTCGGTAGGGCTTCAAAAGGTTGATTCACTTCCCTTCTGAATAAAGTCCCAAGGATTAATCGGCTCGGGGCTGAATTCATTCCGCCGAGGACACTTGGTTAATCGGGAGTGCTTATTACTGGTTGGGGTGGAACCTTGCAACATAAGAGTTGACTGTTCCTATGCTTTTAGTAGACTAAGACTCAGACTAATTAAGTTATTAGCACTGCAAGGGTAGGAATATTCATAGTCAACTATTGTAATACTAAGAAGACTTTGACTTTCTAATATACTGTAATAAACAACTTTAAAGCAAAGTACTCGGGGATGGATTCGTTCCGCCGAGGCCACATGTTTCTTTCCGGCTCGGGTCTACTCTTGTACCTCCGAGACCGATGTCTCTTTCGGTCTCGGGTCTGCTCTTGTACCGCCGAGACCGATGTTTCTTTCCAGCTCGGGTCTGCTCTTGTACCGCCGAGACCGATGTATCTTTCCGGCTCGGGTCTGCTCTTGTACCGTCGAGACCGATGTTTCTTTTCGGCTCGGGTCTGCTCTTATCCCGCCGAGACCGATGTCTCTTTCGGGCTCGGGTCTGCTCTTGTACCGCCGAGACCGATGTTTCTTTCCAGCTCGGGTCTGCTCTTGTACCGTCGAGATCGATGTTTGTTTCAGCTTGGGGTCGGGTTACGTCCCACCGAGTCGGCTTTTTTGGACTAGGGATGTAACATTCCCCCAGAGCCAAGTCTTTCTTCAGCTCGGGATCGAGATACGTCCCACTGAGAGACTTATCATCGGCATGGGATCAAAGCATCTCCCTCATGGTCGGCCCTCTATTGGTCTGGGGAGGTGACATTCCCCCAGAGCCAAATGTTCTTCTCAGCTCGGGTCGGGTTACGTCCCACCGAGTCGATTGTCATCAGCATAAGGGCAAAGCATTTTCTCCACGGGTAGATATCGGGATCCTCGTTGACTGAGCACATGAAGGTGGCAGGAAGGACCAGATTTGCAGCCAAGATATTTTTCTCTGCGGTTCCTGGAGTGACCACCGACGGATTCATCGGCACACCATCTTTTTTTATAGTTCCCGGCATCAACTCGCAAACTCGTTGTTACCGAGAACTAGGGGACATATGTTGATGGTGTTTTCAGGTCCTATGTAATTTAAGGAGTACGGCAGGGGTAAAAAGGGCAATTCCCTTCTCGGTCGAAATCATTAAATGTCGACCCGACCACTAAGAGCCAAACAGTAAGTGACCGAGCACTTTATGATCGGTAACCGAGCACTTGAGTTCGGATGACCGGATAATTATCAGATCGGCAGAAGCATTTTCAGTTCAAATGACCATTATGACCGACCTCATGAAGACCGAGCATGTGGCAAGACATGCTCCGGAAGATAAGATACCTTATTTCTACGGATAAGGTGACAAGTTATCCTACCTTCATGGGGTAAACTGATAAGTCAGTGTCCTAGTAGGATAAAGTGAGTGAAGGTAGTTTTGTGACTAGGAATCCTTATGGGAAAGGGAAATTGTTTCAACTAGGAAATTCTTGTAGGAGAAAGAATCTGATTTCTACACTATTATAAATAGGAGGGTAGAGTGTACGTAAGAGGCATGAGAATGAAGATCAATATCATTATCACCAAACTTGTAAACACAAGAGATATCATAGAAGCATATCTCAGTAATAAAAGTATCACCCGTTCTGTGCCCGTGGATGTAGGTTGGATCTGATCCGGCGAACCACGTTAAATCTCTCTGTCGATTGGCGTATTTATATGTCTTTTGCTAAGTTTGCTTTTGGTTCCCCCATAACCGAACAAATTCACAGTTGGAGGAGGATCGTCTCGGGAGTAAAAAACCTTTATTGCCCCTGAGACCAAAATCAGCCGTCAACAGATTGTATTTCTATTTCCACTGGTAACACTGCCTCCATCCCGTACTTCTGAAATTGGACTCCATTGACCGTCACTATGTGATGTGGCATTCCGTATCAACATACTATGTTATGGGCTATGAACATGGCCATCTAGCCTACATCACCGCCAAATAGATTTTTTTTCGCCTATTGATAGCGGGCTTCATACAGAAGCATCTTCTTACTGAGGTAGTGGACTGCATGTTCCACCTCTGTCTCATCTGCCTGTACCATCATCGCCCCCAACGCTTCGGGTTCTATGGCCAAATACAACACCAAGGGTTTGTCCAGCCTTGGGGTCTCAAGACGGGCGGTTTAACCAAGTATTCTTTGATTTTGTCAAAAGCTTCTTGACATTGCCTATTCCATTCCGCAGGCTGTTCATTCCTCAAAAGCTTGAAGATGGGCTCACATACTGATGTTAGCTTGGCAATTGCCTTGATCTTATTAGGGTCTACTTCTATCTGCTTCTTGACTTCTTCCCTAACCTTTTCGACCCATTCTGGCCTCATTCCTCAGAGCTTCTGTTTTACTTGTCTAATGTTCGGATAAGTTAGTATCATGTGCTGGGCAATACTCATATCCACTCCTGGCATGTCTTCATAGGATCGCGCGAATACTTTTGCATATTTTATTAATATTCTCTCTAATATTTTCCGCTCATCAGAGGTAACCTCACTTGTAATTAAAAATTTCCTTGGGGTTTTCACATGTACCAAGATTAAATGCATTTGTCTTTGTAGAGTTAATGTCAAATATGCTCATGTCATGCGTGTTATGATGCAGACTAACAGGAAAAGACTCGAACAAGTAAGCAAAATCAATGTCTTTATGATTATTAAATACATGATTACAATTAAATAGATCAGAAAAATAAACATCTTCCTAATTTGCAGTCTCGTCCTTTTCCGTCTTCTTATTTTCTTCGAGCGTCAGATTCTCCAATTGCAGTAGTTATTCTTCCCATTTATTTTCCTCTTTTACAATCTCCTCTTTGTCACTGCTCGAGAGGTTTTCCCAGAAATCTCTCCCATGCTTTGTTTCATCTGCACTACTGTTGTCTCATATCCCCATGCAAGAAGCTTGGTGGTTGAGAGTTCGGAGGACAAAGCTTTTGGGAGGCTGGAGTTGATCATGTAGGTGGGTGGTGGAACGGAGTGGTAGTTGGGTAGAGGGTTTATGTGTGTGTTGGGTTGTTCTTTTTCTGGGTCGGGTATCTTATGGGTGTCAATGAGGTTTTGGATCTCATGCCTAAGGCGGGTGCAGTTGTCAGTTTCGTGGACTTTTCCTGATGGAAGTGACAGTATAGGTTTAGGTCGAGGTAGTGTGGCACAGGGTTTGGAAGTGGTTTGGGTTCTAAGGGTTTTAGAAGTCAACATGATGCGTGTATGCATTAGATGCATGTGGTTATTGATGGCTTTTAAGACAAGGGGTCAGCATGATGCATGGACATATACGATGCATGAGATGCCTGAGATGCATGTGGTTATCAAAACAACATGATGTGTGTATGCATGCAATGCACAAGATGCATGAGATGCATGTGGTTATCAAAACAACATGATGTGTGTATGCATGCGATGCATGAGATGCATGAGAAGCATGAGATGCAAGTGGTTATCAAAACAACATATATCCGTCCGACCTTATTTCTCCCACACTCGTGGTAAGTCCATTTCATTTTATGCACCAATGTGGGGTACACAAAATCGTTTTATCTTACGCTACATGGGTGAACCTTGGCTACCTCAGTCCATTTTCATTAATAACAGACAAAGACCGCTCATTTACAAGATTGACTAAGCCTATTATAGGGATCATGTCATTGTCTAGTAACGATGAATTGGGCCATCGGTAATCACGGTTGTGGCGGGGATGGACTTGGAGGTATTCAAAAGTATACAAATATGCCATAACAAGGCGTACCCTTCCTGGATGAAAACCAGTGTGGATATCGGCCTCATGCATCTAACATATTTGAATCAAGTTTGGACCTTCTAAGCCCATCACGGTTTTCATACAAGTTGGCCCGTTATCATTTTAAAGTATTCAATCAGATTATCGCGAGGTGTAAACTTGTCCCAGTTGAAACGGCCCAACAGGTTTACACTTTTGCGATAAGGTGGCTAAATAACTTCAAATGATAGGGGCCCAAACATAAGGTGATCCATCATCATTTTGAAAACTTTTAGCCCAATCACCATAAGATGCAAACTTGTCACAGTTTAAGTGGTCCAAATGCATCCAAATGATAATGGGCCCAAACACAAGCATGAGGGGTAGCTTCTATAGGACATATAACTATGGTTCAAATGTGGGCTTACAATGGTATGGATAAATGCTCTCATTGGTGAAGGGTTGCCCACAACTAGGTCTCCCCACTCAAGGGTTCGAGCGACTAAGTGAGCGCGCCTTTTTTATACCCTAGGGTACCTGCCAACGAGTGATGGTTATCATCACATAACGATCTGCCGCCTTGAGTGAAAGTGACTTCACGATACATAACGCCATCAGGGTAAGAATGGTATGCAAAATATATGAGACTTAGTTAACCAAAGCCAAAGCCATAGACACTACAAGGCATTGTTTCGGGGCCGATTCTCTATCCCAGTGGAGTCACCATCTGTAGGAGTGAAGTGGGATTTACCGCTATGCCTATGATGCTCGGCGACCACGACACTGTTGGGCTCGCAGCCCGTAGAGAGTACGGAGTAGCCCGCGGGGGACTAAACCGGAGAACAAAAGAGTCACCACCAAGTGTGAACTGGGAAAAGATTTAAGGCCGCACTCACCCCTCGCAAGGGAAGACCTCAAATCGTTGGGTTCGGAATGGTCTCTTACTTATGCCAGTATAATGGACGGGTTCACAAAATGGTATAGCCAAGTACTAATGCAATTCATACATAAAAGCGAATAAAAATGTAATAACATACCCAAGCAAATAATAATCACAATGACACGATTCCAAAAGCATATTAAATTAAGAAGTACGAGATGCGATAACAAAAATTATAATAAACAGTCAAAAGTGGGAAAAACGTCAATAAATAAATGGAAAACAAAAAGGGGGGGTTAATCACGCATATATGAATATTTCCCAAGTGGCACGTGGAGTTGTATCCCAAGTACAGACCGCACTACCGTCCATTCGGATTCAGCAAAGGAATTTACGTTTGGGTTTCCATACGATATACCGCAATGGATAATAGCACAAATAACCATCAATGCAATGTAAACGGACATAAAAAAAAGGGTGAAATAATAAAATAACAATAAAAGTAAAAAGACAAAAAGCTAAGTAGCAAAATAAATACGAAATAATAAAATAACGAAGAAGGTGAATAAATAAATAAAAAATATAAATAACGGAATGCTAGAGAAAGAAAAATGTGACCAGAAATTTGGCCGTCTTTAATGTAGGACTTCGCATACCCGGCTGGACGTATTTCACGTCCAGCCAGGCATGCAGCGTCCAGAACTATAAAATAAATATGGTAAGGGTGCCCCCAGGTTTTACCTTTTAAGTTGCTTTCTCAGAAGTGCGTTAGGCCGTCGCCGGAAGGATTGAAGCTGGTTCACTATTTTCTGTTTATGGTTCGCTATTTCACTCACAGTTTTGCTATTTTCTGTTTGCTATTTTGCTGTTTTCTGCTTGATGTTTCATTGGTTTACTACTTCTCTATTTTCTGGTTGCTATTTTTGGTTGTTTTAGCTGCTATTTTTGGTTGTTTTGGTTGCTGTTTTTTGGTTGTTTTGGCTGTTGTTTTTACTATTTTTAGGCTGCTATTTTTCACTATTTTAGCTGCTGGTTTACGGTGCTGGCTGGTTGCTTTGGTTTCACGGTTTTCTTGTTGTTTGTGTTCAAATTTTTGGTGTTTTTTGGTTGTTTTTATGGTTTTTTCCTTTGAATTTTTTGGTGATGGTTGGGTGATTGCTTGTTGTTTCGGTAATTGGTTGTTTGGGTGATCGGTTGTTTGGGTGATCGGTTGTTTGGGTGATTGGTTGTTGTTTCGATAATTGGTTTTTTGGGGTGATCGGTTGTTGGTTGTTTCGACTTTGGCCTTGTATTTTTTTTATGTTGTCGCCGTTTGAAGAAGAATAAAAAGATTGTCCCTAGGGTTTTTGTTTGTTGTGTTTCGGTCCCAGCTACCTCCACTTGTGATTTAGGCTCTCTTTTATAATGATTTGGTGGGTTCTCTAAACAAGGAAACAAATCATGTTGATTTGGGAAATTTATTTTGGGAAAGAATCTCCTAAATTTGGTGAGAAGGATATCTCAAATCTTGTTATTTGGAAATGATATGATCACAAATCTTGTTAAATTGGAAAATATTGATGGGGGAATTTGAGCATGTGATTTTATCTATTTGGGAAGATTTGGGCATGTGCATGGTGGATTGAATGGGCTTTGGGCCGTTTGGATGGGTTGAATGGGTTCATGGGCCGATTGTGTGGGTTGCAGGGTAGTGGACCGGTTGCAGGTGTTTGGGGCTTGTCCGAGGCTAAGGTTTGAAACAGCGGCTGAGTGAATCTGATGCTGGCTAGTGAGTCCGAATCCAATGAGGTGCTATTTTTGGAGGTTTTCCTTCCTTCCGGCATTCGTTTTTCATACCTTTCGCAACTTTTCAAGTAGTGCCTCCATACGAGGCTCATCATCGGGCTCATACAAAAATGCAGTGTCTATAGTGTTTCTTTGGCTCTTATCCCTTTTCTAGTAAAAGGTATTCTAGTCATTTTGCCTTCTAGACAGGATTCGCAGACAAGTAAAGTACCGAGTCTTAACTGATTTAAAACTTTGTTCTTAGTCTATCTATCCGATCAAGGTTAATGTGACCAAGTCTAAGGTGCCATAAATAGGTATCATCATGAGAAATCTTTTGCCGTTTAGTTTTTGATCTTTCAATCTTAAACATTTCAGTATTAAGCAATGATTCATGCATTAACGGCCTTAATATATATAGATTATTTTCGGAGTTTCCTTTGCATATATTTAATCCATTTCTACTAATAATAACTGACTTATTATTAAATAAAATAGAAAAACCACATTCCATAAGTTTTGTTACAGAAATCAAATTCCTGCGAAAACCAGAAATGTATAGCACACCATTCAAAAATAAATAAATCTTATTAAAATTCAAATTTGAAACGCCCACTTCTTTTACTGAAATAGTATCCACTGTCCCCAACTCTCATGGTAAAGCTACATTCAGTAAGGTCCTTCCATGATTCAAGTAGCTGCAAAGAATAACAAACATGGTTAATGGCACCAGAATCAACAATCCATATGGATTTTCATCCTCCACCAAAAGAGACTCAATGACAAGTAAATCGTATTTACCTGTATTCTTATTCTCTTTCAGCTCAGTAAGGTATTTCGGACAATTTCTTTTCCAATGCCATTGTTGTTCACAATGGAAACATTTTCCTTTGGCATTGGTTCATTTAGAGCCTTTGTTGTTCTTCTTTTTCATTGGTTTTGCCTTTTCCAGAACATTTTCCTTCCAATTGCATTTTTTCTTCTTCTTTGCAGATTTAGAAGATTCGGTAATATTTACCTCGGTATTGGACCTACGAGGGCCATTCATAACGAACTCGTAATTGGTGAGCTCATTTAGCAGTTCAGTGAACGTAAAAGTCAACTTATTCATAGAACAGTTTCTTTTAAACTCTATGAAACTCTTCGAAAGGGTTTCCATGATCATTTTCACCTGGCTTTGCACATTGATATGTGCACCATGGGTTTCAACCATTTTAAGATGAGACATCATCCTTAACACATAGTCTCGGACTGATGTGTCTTCCATCATTCTAGCGGTCAATACATAGACCATTGCCTCATGTTGTTGCCGCTCTGAAGGTTGCCCAAACATGTTCTGTAATGACTGCATAATCATTAATGCTGTCGCCATAGGCTCATGCTGTGCAGCAAGAACCTCAGACATGGATGCTATCAAATAGCTATGGGATTTCTCATCAGTTTTAATCCAATTATTATAGGCATTACATGCAGCTCTGCCAGCATTAGGTGCTGGCTCAGGAGGACATTCCTCTATTAGGACAAATTTAAGGTCTTCGTAGACCAAAATAGCATTCATGTCACTATTCCATTTAACATAATTATCCACGATTAATTTTTCTTGTTGTTTGAGAATTGAGATAATTGCAGATGCCATGGTTGAAAAAATAATAAACGTGCATTCAACATTCATTCATCGCATATTAAAATTGTCAAACATTTGGACATAAAATTAAACATGATGCATGATCAATGTATAATGAATTAGAAACCTAAAAGAATTACTATGCCATGGTTATCTATCATCCCACAAATAAGTGTCGTCGTAGGGTAGGTCAAATATTCGCATGATAGACTGAGACATTCTCAATTGATTAATATATCTGAAATAACTCTTATTCCTATATTAATCAACTACAGTTATTTTGATCAAGGAAGCTTTGATTAACAACTTAATCATTCATTTGTCAGTGTGGCCCATTATTTCGGAACCCTTGGACTTAACAAATGAAGTACCGCTGTAGGATAGGTCAAATCACCAGATACATCTAGATTCTATATCCTTTCGGAATCCAAACCTGATATTGACACAAAAAAGGACACCATCTGTAGGGGACGAAAGCACAGCCGTCTCGAGGCGCCTATTGAATCTCACGTTTCTGGATAACAATAGAGATCGCGGGATATATTATGGTATACCCCTCTCCCACTCACTATTTGAAGTGTAAGGTTTCTATCTTACTAGTATCTTATGAATCTTAGATTATGCTCGGCTTAAGTCATAACCTTATTAATACTAGTTGATAATTTATTGATCTAACAAATTTTAACTATTAAAATTTTATTCACTAATTCTGATCAGTCTCTACTAACCAATTAACTTAATTAAATAATTTAATTAAGTTTTTATAGTGATCTAATCAATTTAACTCTTAAATTATTAGTCCACTTATAGGTTTTAAAATTTAGAATTCAACGAACGGACCAAATGTCATTAAACCATTTAATCGATAAAAGCACATTATTTATTCCAAAGGTACGTGGTATTGTATCCCAAGTGTATACCATATTACCGTCCATTTAGAACCGGCTATGGAATTTATGTCCGGGTTTCTATCCGATAAACCAAGGAAAATAATGTACTCATAAGGTCCACTTGTTTCTAAAACTTGAATTCACAATTTTAAAACCTTTAAACCAATTAATCTTATTAATCTGTTTGCATGCATCTCATATTCTTATTGAACTTTTAAATTACATAAAATCATATTTTATGACTAGAATATCATGAATATCTACATGTTATGGCATGTGAAAATGCAAGAGTAGGCACCCTAGGCTATTTGACATGTTAATAAACAATTTAATAACCTAGGTCTGGGCGTCGCGATGCGAACTGGTGGGCATCTCGACACCCAGAAAACTAGAACCTGAAAAATCATCAGGTCTGTGTCATGTCGTGACGTGAGGAGACCTACGTCGCGACACGATCGAGGCAGTAGCCTCAGTTCTCGTATGCGTAGAGCGTCACGACGCGCTAAAGGTTGTGTCGTGATGCAACCCAGTTTCAATGGGCTGGAAATTGCAAAAAACATACACATTTCAAATTGCGTTGACCAAGCTCTTATTTTTCTATACTAATCTAATCAGTATAATAAATCCAAGGCATCCATTAGTCTTCAAATCTTGTTCCATAGAGTGTTGTTGAGTTCTTCACGGAATTACTCCGTCAAAAGTCCTTCTCGGCATCGGCTCCTCCAAGTTACAAATAGGGTTACATAGTGGACTTATTATAAAAGAAATGAACTTACAACACTTGAAAGAATATGACCTTATGGTTTTACATTTCCAATGCTAAAAACAAGAGCCGAAAAAAATAACAATCAGCGCAATACATTCATCACATGAATCAAAAGTAAACATTCATCACATGAACATTAAAACCATTCATCTCATGAATCTAATTGTGCCGACTCATCACAACATGCATTTTAATAATCTATATCTCATATAAATTAATAAAACTAAAATAAGAAGGGTTAAGAAAACTTTTCAACCTTAAGCTCTCGATGCCAATTGTAGGAAACGAATTTCCTTAGCGCGGTGGAAGTTGCTTGTGGTGGCACTGGCTCCGGTATGGATCTTTAAAATTTTCTTTGCCTTCTCCCTTTGTTGTAGTAGCCGAAATCAATCCTTTGGTGTCCAACGCTTGGATCAACCACTCGATATTTCGAATTATGACTCAAAACCAACAAACCGAAGTGTGGGCTTCACTCATAAAGATCAAAACTCTAAACAATTTAGAGAATTAAGATGTCACAATGGTGTTTGGCTTTTTGAAATTTCAAACACTCTCACAATACTTGTGAATACTTGAACTTTCTCTACTTTCTCTCAATTGCACTTGTGTGAATGATTGCAAAAATGTTAACCTTAGAAGTGAGAGAAATGGTAGAGATTATATTCTCTTACACAAGCCAACTAACCTTGTCATTAAGCAACTAATGCTTTCTTGCAATGGCCAACACAAAAATGTGAATGCCATACCAAAGCATAAGAAATGATAAGTTAAAGACAAAGACTTTGTCATTAAGCATCCAATGCTTTCTTTCAATGGAAAACACATAAATGTGGAGGTCATACCAAAACATAAAAATGGATTAGCTAATGATAAAAATATTAGGTATATACAAGCCACCTAATAGACATAATAAATTGGAGAGCATGGAAAGCCATATGGCTTTGTCTCCAAGGTAAATAAAAATCACTATCTCAATAATGATTAAATTACCTTCAATTATGTTGTAGTAATTATCTCATAATTATTACTAACTTGATTATCTCATAATCAGACTTGATTATCTCATAATCAAACAATTCTAGAAAACATTAAGTTAAACTAATTTAACATAGTTTTCATTTGTGACAATAAATATTATTAATCTCATTAATAATATATAAATATAATATTAGCATATTATTAGACAATCTAATTATATTAGGTTTGCTAAAGTTAATTGAGCTAGCACGGGGACCAAATGGACCTATGGTTCCGAGCTCCAATAATTCCAAAATATTAATTAAACTCTTTAATCAAATATAATGAATTATTAACTCTGCGTTATTCCACTAAAAACTCGAAGTTGAACTCCCGTTACCGTAGATGGATAAAATAAACGAACAACTTCGGTGTCCATCGATATAGTCATTACATATGTATATATCCTTTCACGAATATGTCATAAATAGAGCCGGGTCAAAAGTCCGTTAAACCCCTCTAAATATTTTGTCTCTTAAGCACCATTGATTCTATAATAAACAATTAATTCATATTAATTATGAATACAAAACTTTCTATTCGTAATAGAAAAGTTGAGCGTTCAAATTGTTCAAGTCCCGAATCAACTCTTAAAAAAGATACTCTTCTGCTTCTCGTAAGAAGGAGTGAATTCCATATTTATGTAAAACATTCCCAGCTACACACCAAACCATATCCCCAAAATACATAGTTATTGGCTGGGAATGCAACACCAACCTCACCATAGTAAATCAAAGGACATAGCCTATCATGCAGGAGTTCGTAGTACACTCAAGATTAAGATCGAATCCATATATGACCATCTATTAGATAAAATGAATTTCTTCGATTAACGGATATTAAAAGAAATTCATATTTATCTGAGTCCAGTCCCATATGATCTCATCATATAAGGTGCCTCAATTCCCATGTCACTACATGAATGATCCCGGATCAAGGTCGTCATACAAGTATAGAATGGACCGCAGCTATAGATAAACCACAAACAAAGTACTCTTTTTGTTTGCTCTTTATAGACTATTTAGATTACTAACTTCAGACATAAACCCTCTTGTGCATCAAACATACACTAAGTCTGAAGGTACAATAGTAATCAAGGTAAACAAGACAATTGGACAATATGTGATATAAATCAAACAACTTTGATTAAATGAATAATGCATTTATTATTATTACAATAATCAATTCTGTTTTATAATACATGAAACTTTAGGACATAAATCCCAACAGTCGTAACTTTGCTAAATGCAATCGCGACACACCAGACCAATTACTAGGGGTGGCAAAATGAATCAACGAATCGAATTTTTATCGAATCCTAAACTAATCGAATCAAAATGTGATGAATTCGTATTTGATTCGTTTATTAAACAAATCATAATATCAGAATTCGTTTTCGATTCGTTTATTAAACGAATCAAATTTGAATATTCATTTAGTCAGGATATTATTTAATAACATAATTTACCATAGTTGATTTACATTATTTCTTCATTAAAATAGACATATGAAAATATGTAATTAATATTTAATAAAAATACCTCACCAAATAACAAAAATATTATTTTTTTCTATGATAATTAGCAATAATTCCTCGAATCTTAATTGAAAAATAATAATAACTAGTAAAAGAAAATAATAAAATGAATCCTAAACGAATCAATGAGCTTAAATTTGTATTCATTTCGTTTAATAAACGAATGGAATCGAATTGACCCATATATTAAACGAATTCATTTTTCAAAGCCGTATTCACTTTAAAACGAATCGAATAGAACGGATGAAAAAATCCTGACCCAAATTGAAACCCCTACCAATTGACAATTACACTTTGCCTGATTTTACTTCATGTGCGTTCCTGCATCGAGACACGCATTTTGACTCTGAATTTGGCATGATTTGCTCCATAATTTGCCATTTTTATTCCTTGTTGATTCCATTGAGTCTCGATGTTATTTTAACTTGGAAAATAAACTCGAAAAATATCAAATCACTCATAAAATTTGAGACAACGTACAAAATATTAAGTTATTGTAGACACCGATTTTCGCCTCTGGTCCATAATCGAGAATTTGAGTGAAAGAGGGCACTAGCGGTCATGTAAGACAAATTAGAGTGAGCGGGGAGCTTCTATTCACCAGTGTGGTGGATGCCGTAGGCACTTCGATGCTCAAATTAGTGGCGTAGACGAGCAAATATCTATAGAAGAGCAAGGTTTATATTTACCTTGACCTCCGTTGATAGCCGTGAGGGCGGTGGGTTGATATTTTGAAGGTGATTGGCTTAGAGTACTCTAGAGAGAAAGCCTTGGGAAAAAACCTCTGGAGGACTCTAAATTATGCCTCTTTTATAGGTGGTCAGGAAGTGAGTTTCATTAATATATTAAATGATAAACTCTTGGGAGCCAAAACGACTAGTCACGTAAATCATGAAGAAGGCGTTTTGTGGGTTGGGTAGTTGATAAGTCGCGAGGTTGTTTGGTAGGCCTCTCTTTTTGTAAAGGCATGATAAGGTAGTAGGGTCATTGGCCCAAGTCTTGGCTCAAGTCTGGTTTGGGTACTATTTGGAGGGATTGTGTTATATCTGATATAGGGTATGAAGTGAAAAGTCAGAAATACACTTTGCCAAAATTTGGCCCGTACAGTTTGTCCCATACTCTTTAAGTCAAGAAGTATATGGCTTGGACAGTATTCGACGAGTATGTCGTCTGGGGTAAAACACATAAATGTACCTGGATGTCACTATCATTTGCACCTGTCAAATGCCATACTATATTTATTAGAGCTAAGTAAATATCTGGGATGATCCTCAGTTGATCAGTTCTGGTCGTTGATGTCGTTTGGACCTGAAAAAATCATACTATATTTATCGGAGCTAAGTAAATATCTGGGATCCTAAGTCGACCAGTTCTGGTCGTTGATGTTGTTTGGACCTGGGTGATCCCCAGTCGGCCTGACCCGGGCTGTTGATGTTACTCGAACCTGAGTGATCCTCGGTAGGCTCGACCTAGGCTAGGATAATTTCTAGTAGACTAAACCAGCTATAGATCGAGGGAGTCTCAAAATTTGTCTGGACCAGATGAAGGTTAAGGTCTTAAACTAACTTAAAATGAGTCATGGGGAACATTCCAGTTGACTGAACCAGATGAAGGTTCAGGATAATCTCCATTTGACTGAGAAGTATTCAATGTCTTCTAGATCAGATGAAGGTCCAGGTCTTGATCTTGATTCGACATGAGTAATGGGGAATGTTCCCAGTTGACTTAACCAGATGAAGGTTCAGAATAATCTCCATTTGACTGAGAAGTCTTCAATGTCGTCTGGACCAGATGAAGATCCAGATCTTGAATTTGACTCGACATGAGCCATGAGGAATGTTCCCAGTCGACTGAACCAGATGAAGGTTTAGGATAATCTCTATTCAACTGGTCAGATGACCATGAGAGTCTTCAATGTCGTATGGACCGGATGAAGGTCCAAATCTCAAACTTGACTCGACATGAGCTATGGGAAATGTTCCCAATCGACTTAACCAGATAAAAGGTTCAAGATAATCTCCATTCGACTGGACCAGATGAAGGTCCAGGTATCGAAAATGACTCGACATGAGCCATGGGGAATGTTCTTAATCGACTGAACTAGATGAAGGTTCAAGATAATCTCTATTCGATTGGTCAGTGGACCAGAGGAGTCTTACATGTCGTCTAGACTAGATGAAGGGCCAGGTCTAAAACTTGACTCGACATGAGCCATGAGAAATGTTCCCAGTTGATTGAACCATATGAAGGTTCATGATAATCTCCATTCGACTAGTCAGAGGACCAGAGGAGTCTTCCATGTCGTATGGACCAGATGAAGGTCCAAGTCTCGAATTTGACTCGACATGAGCCATGGGGAATGTTCCCAGTCAACAAGACCAGATGAAGGCCATGATAAACTCCAGCTGACTGGTCCTGCAGAGGACTATGTGAGTCTTCAATTTCGTTTGGACCATAAGATGGTCCGAGATTTGATCTTTGTCGTATGACATTGCCTGCGAGCTTGAAACCACGAACCCTAGTTAGCAACAAGGAGAAAAACTCATTTACCTGTCGTCTGGTCAAATGATGACGTTGCGACGCAACTACTGTTTTTGTTTTAGGCGATATATTCGTGTAACACAGTGGAATGTGGGATAATCAAATTTTCCAATTTCTTTAATTTTTATTGGGTAATTAAAATAAACTTATTTATTCTAATTATACAATACTCAAAAACAGAATTTTCAACCCAAAAAATCAGAATTTTAGTATATTACCGTGAAACCCCAAAACTTTATATTTTAATCATTTTGGTCCTAAGTTGTTAAAGACAAGCTTATGTGATCTTAACCAGTGGTATCTCAAGTCAAAGGATCACTATAATAATCAACCCGAGAAGATTCCTATTGACGTTATTGTATCATATATTAGGAAATCTTTGGTGAATCGTTCAGTGTTTATCAAATAAACACATACACGTCTATATGAGTCTCTCGAGACTCATGGTTCATTGGGATAAATCATCAGACCAAATTCTGATATACGACGTGTACTGGTCTCAGCAGATTTTACTAAACGATCTGTGTTAGTAGATCTTGACCAGGAACTTTATATGAGAATATACAACTTATAGTGACACTTTCCAATGTCAATTACAAACTGCATTGTAACTGCGCATTGCGTTGTAAATCCTGGGTCTTTGTCTAATATATACATATCACAAAATCATATTTAGATTCAATCTAATCGTAATTAGATCGATACATATATAAAAGACAAGAGGTGCTCCCATAAATAAGTAATATTATGGAATAAAGAATTGTTCGTATTCATGAATCGAACATAAATATGATCTGGATTGGCACTCCGAGCACCAACCCTAACAATTTCTCCCACATTCTCTACTACCAATCCACGGTATCATATACACATCTAAATATGTATCATATACACATGGCCCTTAAGAGCTCACCTAGTACTCAAGAGGTAGGCAACAACAAGTAGGTATGCTATAATATATTGAGTTTGTCCAACAAATCCAAATGTTTCCCTTAGCTAGCATCATTCATATTTAGTAGAACCTAAATTATACATCAATATGACTCAGATGCTACATCAATATTGTGCTACAGCTATTGAGTTGTCTATGTATGTAGGGATCAAATCGAAAATACTATGCAGACAACCGTAAACACAACACTAATATCAAAACTTCTAATCTCTAAAGTCACTTTGTAACTTTATAAGACAATATTTCATAAATTACAACTAATTCCACTTACATAGTAGAATCATTCGTGACACTCCCACTACATCTTTTCTGACTCTTTTATGACGTAGACCATCTAACATCATAATTAGACTCAAAACAAATTTGACCCTAATGGTTGCAGATTATATTCTCCATGAATAAGAAACTCGTTTTTAATATCTCAAAGATAACAAATAACATGTTTCAAAACACATCATATGTTCTATAGCATATCAAAATAGTTCGTAAAAATTACGATTAAATTGATATCTTTAATCGCACATAATATAGTATTCATTATGCCATCATCTTATGATGCATAAGATTGACCAGATATTCTAATCAATTTCTCTTTCGACAAAGGAATCATCATTTTCGAAAGATGAATACTATTAACGAGAGAACACTAACTGTCAAACATTTATACTAACTGTCAAACAATATTACCAATAGTCAAACAATTATACCAACTGTCAAACAATTATACTAATTGTCACACAAATAGTATTGTCGTGTCCTTTATTAGATCACATATAATGCATGACTAATGGGAGTATCTCACTAGTCTCTTAGTTTTATATCATATATAAAACTTTGTATCGAATATAATAGATACCACTCTCACAGCTTTCACGGAGAAACAAAGACTTAGATAAACCTTTTATCTCACAAACATCTATTATTACATTAATAATGATAATGTCTTTCGGATTTATAACACTAGAAAGAAATTTATACACTCCCACTAACCCTACTATCATATTTGTATTCACTAAATTTTGATAAAATCAGACAATCTGACTGTTATCAAAATTAGAGAACACAGATTTCTGGAGAGCTCATTCGAGTCTACAATAGGCTCTTTAAGCTGGTAAATCAAATTGTGATTTTAGCAGAATACAAACCCCAGGGCCATTCCAGAACGAACTCTTCAAACAAAGAAATCACAACGGATCTCTTATCCGAAGAAACCATTCAAAAATGCCATTTTGCATTCATAGCTAAACTCATAATTTAATATCAACATTAACCAACAGACTCCAGACAGGTTTCCTCAGAATCTACAATAGATTACCCAGTATAACCTTTCTCACTGTCATACTATAAAGGTCAAACTTTTAATAAGCTCACTTTGTTTTTGCTGCGTAAATCATTTGCACATTTTATGAATGACTCATAACGAAAGCTCAATCAAGTTCAAGACTTGATGTAGTAAGCTACAAACAATCTTAAATCTATGATTCAATGCTAACTTACGAAATCAATATCAAATATCGTTCCCACTGTAAGTTATAAGATAATTTTATTCGATAAGAAAACAACATAACCATTTAGTATCAAATACTTCGCAAATGATTCTAACATCCTATTGGACTTATATGGAAGATGTCTAAGGGCCTTTTTATCTTATTAATTATGTAGTTCTATTTATAGTTTATCATTCTCACATTTGACTTCAATAAGTCAAGTCTTTTTCACAATGGTAAACATCTGATGTTACACAATAAATAATAAAATAATTTTTATTACTCGGGATCGTAGAAAAGATATTAGATCAAATAGAATATAATATTCTATTGAATAGAATAAATGATAAACTTTTACTTGTACCTCCGAGGTGCAAATACTTTCAATTATATAACTATTATACAAAAGAAAGATTCAAATCTCTAACTTTTCAAGATTCGAATTTTCTACATATACATATCAAATACGTAACTGTAGAAAGTAATGGAACCTTAATTAAAAGGATGAATTAGTGTTACTGGAGCATATCCCCAAGAGTATTGAAACTAATTCGGTAACACTCAATATCAAACGAATCAAATCATATAAGATTCGATTTCTCCCACTAACTAATTCCATCATGATGGAATCGTAGAAGAATAATATTGAGTAAGAATCATATTCATTAAACAATCTTAGAACAAATTACCATAAATACATATGTTTGATCGTATCAAAGATCTTTGAACAATTCAAAGACTCAATATGAATTTTAAAGATACAGTTTTCAAAACTTGAGATAAAATATCTTTGAACTAGTCAAAATATTCTATCCGCGTTTCATTAGAAACATGTAACTAAATCATGACAATTCATTGACTAAGTTACAAAGTAAAGAAAACTATTTTAAGTAATTTATAATTCATTAAACTTAATATATCTAATGTATCATTTTAATAAATCTTATGCTTCAGTGACAATCATTGGTTAGATGAGATTTAATCACATTCCCGAATACAATATGCATTAAATGGATAAGGATATGTGGTGTGATCTCGTATCAGAGTATCCTTTACTATACGGAATAAGCATAATACTTAAGTGATAAAAACTCATAAAGCATTGTTCTAAGTTATTTACAAATCTGAATATTTTTCTTAATGTTTATCCATTCATCAATGACATTACTAGTCATATTAAAATATGTAATAATTATTTATAAAGAACATGTAACTATCCAATAGTCACAAGTTCTGATATCATATACCAAAATAATCTTTAAACAATATTTCAAATAACTTGACGGGAGATCTGGTATCTAATACATATAGTTATCATATTGTGAGAATCGATATTCTCTACACACAACTATACACATATCCTTTCTTTAGCTTTATGATTTGCCTTTAACTATTCACAGTAATTTCAAATAATTGATTAGTAAACTGTGTCAAATACATTACCCTTAAAGCTCACCAAAGCCAATAAACGTCATTATCGAATAAACAAATACCTAATGGGATTTTCTTAATGCCAGTAAAGAATCTCGAGACATGAATTAATTCATGTCAATTTTTACTACACAAGAAACTATTATCTCTAGACCATTATATCCTAAAACAAATATCTTTTTAGATTACCTATCGTGACTTAGTAACTAAGTCACTAACCGTCTTGATTTTCCAAGAAAATTGGAACAATAGATCCCGATGTTTTAGACTAGTCTAATTATATCCATGTCTATTGATATCTACAACCTATTCTAGAAAACTGCAACCATAAGTCAGGTCAGAAAATATATATAAATAATATGCATGCAGTGGATTAGAAGTTTTAATTCTATATACACAATAGAATAAAGAAAACATAAGCGGCAATTTTCAGAAGATTACACACTGCCTTAATTATGGTTTTTTAAACCAGCAGTGCCTCCCACTACTTTACGTAATATCGTAATCCTCAATGAAAAATGGGAATGCAATAATTAAATTGAATTCCATATTGAGAAATGGACCCCATGAATTATTTCGACTCACAGTTTTGGCATGTTCTCGCCTATGCATATTCATAGGTAGACAACTCATTGTCAATCACACTCATTGTGACTCATGATTTTGGTCCTGACCGTTTCTCATTGAGAAAACTTTGGTACGTTCACAAGAGACGTATCAAGGTTTCACTTGTGAGTGACAAACTCAAGTTACTGATGTAGTCCTGACAGTTTTAGCACGTTCAGGATTTCCACTTTCACGTGAATTTGTCTCTTATCATATAGGTTCTACTGGCACAAATGAACTACCATCAACCATAACTGCAAAACTTTGGCATGAAACAGCTACAGCATCAAGAAAACATTCACATCAGTACCGACAAGGCAGACCAAGAAACAAGTATTCCTAATACTAGTTACTTTAATGTCTTATTTAACCGGGATTTTCCTCAAAGTGTCATACACGTTATTTAATCAAATTAAATAACACACGCATGCATGAAGTAAAGATTAGATTAAATTTCAAATTTAAGAGGCCTAATCATATCATGGATTCAGGATCAGACCTACTCTGATATCTTTTTTGTTGGTGTTTTGGGCGATATATTCGGGTAACGCAGCGAAATGCGGGAAAATCAAATTTTCCAATTTCTTTAGGTTTTCTTGGGTAATTAAAATAAAATTATTTATTATAATTACTCAATACTAAAAAACAGAATTTTTAACCCAAAAAATCAGAATTTCAGTATATTACCGTGAAACCCCAAAACTTTACATTTTAATCATTTTGGTTTTAAGTTATTAAAGACAAGCTTAAGTGATTTCCAATCACAACCAAAATGATTTTTGCATTATATATACATTAAAAAAACACTCTGAGACATTTTCCAGATTTCTTAATTACCGAAAAGCCCAAACTTTTTACGCTTTGATAATTTTGGTCCTAAATTGTCAAATACAAGTTTAGGTGATTTCCAATCACTACCAAAATAATATGTACATCTTATATACATAAAAATATAACCCAGAAATATATTTGTAGCTAATTGCCGTGAACCCCCAATAGTTGTCATTTTGATAATTTTGGTCCTAATTTATCAAATATAAGATTGGGTGATTTCCAATCACTACCAAAATAATTTATACATTTCATATGTATTAAAATATAACATATATATGAAAAGCCCCATTTTGGTTTAGGTTAGAAATTCTAATTTTTCAATTAATCAAATTAACCAAAATTAACCAAAATTTAACACAATCCAACACTTTAATCTAATCTCCACAACACCAAACAAGTCTCACCACTTTGAAAAAACTCAAGAACAATTCTAGGTCATCATTGAGTGGCCTAACAACTCTAGAATGGCAACCAAGTCATCAAATGGCCAAAAGTGTATTTATTAACCATTAATAAGCAAACTTTGTTCAACATACATGCTTATATCTTTCATCCAAGCTTCCAAACATCTTATTACAAAACAAGAGAGTATAGAAACATGTACACATCATATGTTATAGTTAAGAACCATAGAAATATTTTTCTATGCAAAGAAAGTTAGAAATTATCTACTAATCTCCAAGTTTTCTGTGATTTCCTCTTAACTCTTCTCCTTTTTCTCACAACTCTCTCTCTTTGTAAACTTTGGACGCTTAAACTTATGAAATGAAAAAATGAAACAAATCTTTATATACCTCCCACACCTTGGCCAAAACGCTATGGGGTAAATTTATCATCTTGTTTCAAATTTATTTGAATAAATAAAGGCTAAATTTACTTGTTCAAGTTGTACACTACAGCTTTAAATATGTTCCAACAAGTGTACCAATCAAATTAATCCACTTCCTAACTTAATCATAACATTATATATTTATATTTCAATTATTTCAATTATTTAATAATTAAATAATTACTTAAATATAAATATATACATATATGTATTATATTTACAATAAATATTCAAAAAATACATATATTTATGAATTATGTCAAATACTTTATTTGATAATTATTTAATCTGTATTTAATAAAATCATGTATTAAATCCAAAAAAACACATCAACTAGGAAATGGCTGGAAACCCTTAAGCATGTATCTTTTCGTTTAACCGTTAAACGATTTATAAATAATCAATATTATTTATAATTATTTCCCTAGTGCTCCACGAGTATGTTTCACTAGTGAGACTCTCTAAATTCAGACATATCAGTCACGAAATTTAATTTCGTGTCCATAATCTACCCACCCGTAAATTATGACGACCACAGATAAAATCACTGAACCATATAGGTCGAGGTCATCGCATATGCATAATCCCTCCGTCACAAGTATTCGGATTATCCGAGAGATATAGCTAAAAACTTCAAATCTCTGTAGGTATAATCCCATCGACGTATCTATTAGTAATCTCCTAAATAACATTTAGAACTTACTTCTACAGTGTACCATGGGCCCATGGATTTAACATATTAGTAATCCCATAATGGATACCTATACTTTGTACACATAATTGACAGATCCTATCTTGATACACACAGATATCCTGAGGATCAGTTTACACCCAACGAACAAGAAGATGTCTGATCTAAATAGATCGTTGACGTGACTGCCATCAAAGTGTGGAGGATACTTCATACATCCACAGTGGTATCTCAATTCAAATGATCACTATGCTACTCAACCCGAGAAGATTCCTATTGACGTTGGTATACCATATATTAGGAATTCTTTGGAGAGTCGTTCAGTATTTATCAAATAAACACCTACAATCTATACGAGTCTTCCGAGACTCATGGTTCATTGGGATAAACCATCAGACCAAATTTCGATATACGACCTGTACTGGTCTCAACAGATTTTACTAACCGACCCGTGTTAGTATATCTTGGCCAAGAACTTTATTTGAGAATATACAACTTATAATGACACTTCCCAATTTCAATTACAAACTACATTGTAATTGCGCACTACGTTATAAATCTATGGGTCTTTGTCTAATATATACATATCACTAAATCATATTTAGTTTCAATCTAATCGTAATTAGATTGAATAAGTATATAAAATACAAGAGGTGCTACCATAAATAAGTAATATTATGGAAAAAATAATTATTTGTATTCATGAATCGAACATAAATAGGATATGGATTGGCACTCCGAGCACCAACCCTAACAACTACGTTGTGTCGTCTGTGTTAGAGTTGGTGCTTAGAGTGCCAATCCGAATTACATATTTTATTATTTATTAATAAAATAATTACAATTTCATTTCAAACCTTATTAATGGTATTTTCATTATGCGTATTAGATTGATGTATAGATATGCTAAGAATGACATCGACCTTAGAATAGTCTTGTAGTAATACCGGACACTAGATGGTCCGGAATTGGGATAAGTATTACTATTGTAAATTATTATTAAAGTATATATTCCTAGTTGTTGGTTTTGGAATACGGTCGAATTCTTATAACCGATAAGACCATCACACGTCGTATATTAGAATTGGAGTTCCAATGGTTTAACCTGATGTACCATGAGTTTTGGAAACTAGTATAGACGTGTGGGTATTGGTTGGACCGAATACTGAATGACTCACATGTGATTCCTAATAGTTGGAAGTACAAACCACCGTCAATAGGAATCTCCTCTTTGACTATAAGATAGCATTGATTTTGTGTGAGATCCTCCACACTTTGATGACATGTATGTCAGAAACCTTTCATGGTTTGGCCTCTAGATGTTCGTTAGGTGTGGACTGATGCACTCAGTAATCTAGTGCGAAGTAAGTTAGGATTCGTCGGCCCGTATATGTACCATAAGGGGTTTAGGTATCCATGTGACTAAATTCATGATTCTTAAAGCTTTGACCAAAGTCGATCACCGATGGTAGATCGCATCAATTATGAAGAATCGTGGACATGTCGACATGAGATATGCGTCTCGAAAACTTGACGGTGTATTCTATGTTTCCTAAGCACAACTCGGATAGCCTATGACAGATGGATTGTTAAACATATGTGATGACCTCGGCTTGTATAGTTCAGAAAGGTCATTCGTGTCACGAATTCGGAGGTGGCCGAATTGCGTACATATTAGCTAGGCTTATATGACGAACGTGTCTGAACTTAGAGAGTCCCAATATGAAGTGTACTTGTTGAGCACTTGGGTAGCCGATGAATTTTGATAAAATATAATATTCGATATTATAATTATCAACTAAGATAATCAAGTGTTATTTGATAACATTGATTATTTACTTTGACCTAATTTGATTAATTCAATAATTACACAATGACTTAATAGTAAAATCATAATTGTCTCTACCATTTGTGGATACTATGGTAATTGTAAGTATGTAATAATATGTGGTTTTGGCTTGATTTAATTGGATTAAATCAAAGTGGCAAATATTGATCTAATCCATTTCCTAATCCTTGTCTTGATTTAATTGGATTAAATCAAAGTGGTAGACAATGGAGATTAGTCACACCTAATTATACTTATTTGGAAAAATTAAATTAAGCCCATCCAAAAGTTGATTACAACTTTTATTAATAAAAAATCGCCTTAGTTTTGCTATAAATAGCAAGCTTTAGGGAGTAAGCAAAGCAAAAGCTTGAGAAAGCTAAATACAAGCAAGTATTAGAGAAATTAGCCTAAGTTAGAGAAGTGGTTAGAGAAGCTTTGTGAGGTCTTTACAACATTTCATCTAGGAGAAATCAAGATTGGATCTTGGGGTGAAGCTTGCTAGTATTGGAATCAAGATTGGACCTTGGAGTCAAGCTTGCTAATCCTTGGAAGTTCTCCAAACATTTCAACAAAGAGAAGTAGATTGGATCTTTGAATCAACCTTGCTGGGTATGTTTGATCTTCTCTAAAAGCTATATTTTTCATTAGTGATACATATAGTGTTGAATTATGTATTAAATACATAATGTTGAAATTAGGCTAATTAATTTTGTTAAGATGCTTTGGAAGTACAAACACAATATGCTTGCAATTGGATCAAAATGTTTATGTTAGACATAGACATAAAATTAGAGTTTGGAACTCTAGATAATAGCTTGGAGCTGAGGCTACCATTCTAGAATCACTTGACCACCTTTGGGTGACCTAGAGAGTCACTTCGTTGTGGGATTCTAATTTGGTTTGTGTTTTGGATTCAAAATTTACGCAAGTGCGTATTTAGAATAAATTTATATTTTTGTAAAAATATTTGATATTTTGAAATTTTGATTTTTGTTCTATAATATGCGTTGATGTTAGTTTTGATATTAAATTAATTTTAGGTATTTTTGAAGTGTTTAGGGAAGACCGGAAGAAATTAGGGTAATATACCATAATTCCAGAAAGCTGAAGGAAATGAAAGAAAAATATTATGCTGGGCGCTACAGTGGCGCGCATACTGTAGCGTGTACAGTGCGTGCGCGTACTGTATTGCACTAGCACGCGCACTTAAATGTTTTTTTCTTCTTTTTTGAGTTTTCGAACTCCGATTCAGTCCCGGTTTTTTTGCTATACACTCGTAATGAAATATAATATTTCATTAAATATTTTAAAATTACACCCATGCTTCATATCCGTGGGTTTGACCCATTTCCGCTGTACGGGACACCGATCCGATCCTAGAAGTTCCAAAACCGTCCCAATAGAATTAACTTCCAAGGATTAGCAAGGTTGACTCCAAGATCCAATCTTGATTCCAATGTTGGCAAGCTTCACCCCAAGATCAAATCTTGATTTCTCTTAGAGACCTCACAAAGCTTCTCTAAACACTTCTCTAACTTAGGCTAATTTCTCTAATACTTACTTGAATTTTGCTTTGCTTAATTAAAACCTTCATAAAGCTTGCTATTTATAGCAAAACTTAGGCAATTTTTAATTAATAAAAGTTGTAATAAACTTTTAGGTGGGCTGAATCTAATTTGTCTAAATATATATAATTAAGTGTGACTAATCTCCATTGTCTACCATTTTAATTTAATACAATTAAATCAAGACAAAGATTATGAAATGGATTAGTTCAATGTTTGCCACTTTGATTTAATACAATTAAATCAAGCCAAAACCACATATTATTATATACATACAATTACCATAATATCCTCAAATGATTGAGATAATTATGATTTTACAATTAAGCCCTTATGTAATTATTGAATTAATCCAATTGATCTAATTAGGACAAAGTAAATAATCAATGTTATCCAATAACACTTGATTATCTTAGTTTTTAATTATAATATCAAATATTATATTTTATCAAAATTAATTGGCTACCCAAGTTCTCAACCCGTACACTTTATATTGGGACTTTCTCAGTTTAGACATGTTCGTCATATAAGCCTAGCTAATATGTACGCAATTCAGCCACCTTTGAATTCGCGAAGAACACGAATGACATTTCTGAACTATATAAGTCGAGGTCATCACATATGTTTAACAATCCATCTGTCATAGGCTATCCGAGTCATGCTTAGGAAACATAGAATACACTGTCAAGTTTCTGAGGCGCACATCTCATGTCGATATGTCCACGATCTTCATAACTGATGTGATCCACCCTAGGTGATCGACTTTGGCCAAAGCTTTAAGAATTGTGACTTTACTCACATGGATACCTAAACCCTTTATGGTACACATACGGGCCGACATATCCTATCTTAATTCGTACTTGATTACTGAGTGCATTAGTCCGCACCTAACGAACATCTAGAGGCCAGACCATGAAAGTATTATGACATATATGACATCAAAGTGTGGAGGATGGATTACATATGCTACTCGACTCGAGGAGATTCCTATTGACGGTGGCGTGTACTTTCAACTATTAAGAATCACCTGTGTGTCATTCAATATTCGGTCCAACCAATACCCACACATCTATAGAGTTTCCAAAACTCATGGTACATCGGGTTAAACCATTGGAACTCTAATTCCAATATACGACATGTGCTAGTCTTCTAGGTTATGGGAATTCGATCGTATTCCAAAACCAATGACTAGGAATATATACACAACTTACAGAAATAATTTACTATAGTAATATTTATCCCAATGTTGGACCACCTAGTATCTAGTATTAGTAATAGACTATTCTAAGGTCGATGTCATTCTTAGCATATCTATATATCTATCTAATATACATAATGACAATACCATTAATAAGGTATGAAATGAAAATTTAGTTATTTTATTAATAGATAATAAAATATACAATTCAGATTGGCACTCCAAGCACCAACTTCAACAAGGGGATACCCCCTTACGAGAGCATAAACTCTATATGTCGACTTGGAATATGAATGACTTGACCTTCGATGCTGGCTATACAGGTTGTCATAGTATCTTCCATTTCGAATGTCCCTAGTGGAAGACAATGTTTTGTCACTTCTAAGCTTGTTGGGCCTCGAGTAGGTTTAATGAAATTGGCTTTGAAGATTTTGAGCCTTTGCTTTATTATAATTGTAACCCTAGGGAGGGTATCGAGGAGTCTTTAGGCGGGAGTTTGAAGAGCCAAAAGCGAGATGACTATAAGAGAGCCTTGGAAGCTTATTTCATTCACAAAAACTTTTATTGTTTTGCAAGTTGGGAAATGGCTCTCCTCATTTTCAAGGTATTCTTCGCCAATTCTTTATGTTCTTCATTTTCTTCAAGAATTCATAGGGTAGATTCAAACTTTTCTTTGTTGGAGTATGAGTTTTGATCTTTAGAATTTTTTCCACTTTGAGGAATCGTGTTTGAGGATTAGGTTAGATCAATCCACAAAAGACCGTTTGTAGAAACTCTAGGTTATTTGAAGATTGAAGCCAGATGTCAACAAAAGATTCCATATATTCTAGTGATACCTCAATCGAGATGTATGTTGATTCCCCACATAGGGCCAGTTCACCAGTTTTTTCGACTGGGAATGAGACCAATACCGAAGAGTCGAATGAGAGCCTTCTAGGTGATAGAATTTTGGTGATAGTGGAGCCTTCTTTGGCAATACCCAAGGATGTTTCTCCTCTTAGGATTGTTGCAGCTGACTGGGAGTCGAGTGGGATCCCTAGTACTAGCGAGCCGACCAACATATTAACTAAGAAACCTGCAATTCGAGTGATTGAACTAGCTATGAGGAAAATGAAGTTAAAATATAGGTTTCCATAATCAATTGAAGTGAGATTAGCCTCATCGAATGAGAGGATATATTTTAAAATACCATGGTGGATTGGGTTCTACGAGCGTCCTTTTGCAGATGGACTGATATTCCCAATACCGAGGCTAGTATTAGACCACTATGAGCTAGCCTCGTCGTAGCTGATGCCAAACACTTGGCAAGTATTATTATCAATTGAATGCATATCGTACGAGTGAGGGAGCAGGTTCGAGGTAAAAGACCTTCTATATAAGTAATATTTGAAGGAGCACTTGATCGAGAATGAGAGATACCATATATTTCTTCAATAAAAAAAAGATCACCTAGTAGTGGGATTGACTACGAATGACCGAGGAGATTGGCAGAAATTTATTTCTTTGTGAGGGGAGAGAACGTTTTTAGGTCGAATGGACTTGGTCGTATCCCTGAATACTGGAATATATCGAGTGAGTGTGTGTTTTTCTCAATAATATCGTGTTGTTGATTTGTCACTTGACTGATGTTCATCTTCTTCTTATTTTGCAGGTTCATCTCGAAATCATTCATCCGACATAACTTCAGGTGTCGTAGCGAACACCAGATATTTATTGAGTCTACCTGTGCCAGAAAGGAATTGAAGGGTCATATTAGAGGAGAAGAGGTTGAGGTCGACTCCGTTGTTGAAGGAGGTTTTTGAAACTAAAGGTACACTCTTGGCCTTGGCTAAATTAATTTTGGCCGTTATTCTGGGTACTTGGGCGTGTCGAACCGTGTATGAGAATCTTCTCTTTTTGAACCCTCTAAGGCCTAAAGAGATTTTAAGCGCATAAAAAATTATGGCTAGTCTTTTCAAGCTCCCAACAACAGATAAGATAATGACCAAAAAGAGAAGTAAAAAAGCCAAGGGGAAGGAAGTTGAAGTTGTTGGGAAGCGGCCGCGAGTGCGTAGTGGAAAATTAAATAAATCAAATTATGATGCCGCCATCCCTTTGCCCAATACCCATTTGTTTTGATTATTCTACAAGCCTAGGCATGTTACTATATATTCTAAGCATAAAAACTCATAAAACATGCAAAGAACATAAACCTAAACATGCTAACTATCATAAGAACTCTAATTAAAATAAAGAAAGAAAAAGAATTACTTGAACCGAAGACTCCTCCAGTCCTCCCTGTTGGGTTCTCCTAGAACATGCCAAGGATCTATTAAGCATAAAATTTGTGTGAATAATCAATGTAAGTTGAGGAAAAAGTACTCACATTGATCGGCAATTGGATGTAGAGATAACAAAAATTTTGCTCCTTTCAGTTGTGCTCCAAGCTCCTCTTTGTATGAATGGTTTAGCTCCAAGCTTGAATTTAGAATTCCAAACTCTTGGATAGGTTTCCCTAATACCCTTGAATGACCCCTTTGATGTGCTAGCATGCAAGATTTTGAAACAAAATCAAGAACACATGAACCCTAGGTTCACGCCACTTTGAGAGTGAGAGAGGGGAGAGTTTCGGTCATTGTGAAGAAAAGAGAGAGTGAGTTGTGTGTTTGATTTCCAAAATCATGTAACAATTTACCAAATTTCCAAAAGTTAGTAAAGGTCATTCATACATCAATAATAAAATAAGCTAATGTGTTTTACAAGCAAAAAACTACTAACAACTTTTTTTTTGTAAAAGTTAAGTATTATATCCAAAAGAAAAATTTACAAGGGCAAATAGGCATTCCCTAGAAAAAGGCTAGATGCCTACAAAGAAAACGGGAATAACAAACAGAAGGAAAAACAAAGGAAAAGGCCCGCAGGCCTAAAGAAAAAAAAAGGCACGCAGGCCCAAGAAGCCAACTCGCAAAAGCAAGAAAGAAAGAAAGCTGCAACAAAAAAAACTATGAGGGCCCAGAAAAAAGCCCACTCAACAAAGCATAACCAAAGCTAGAAGCAAGCCCAAGCTGAAGATGAACAAAAACCATGGCTGGAACCAAGCCATGCACGCCATGCAAAAAGAGAAGGCAAAAAGCTAAGAATTAATCTGGGTTCAGATTCCATGCACTAAGGACATGGGCAGGGAGGCTCCAGTTTTTGAAGGTGTTGATGAACAGAAGGCGCTCTCTGATCTGATTAAGGGTTTCCTTAATGATCTGTCGGGTCGGCCTGACTTTATTCTGGAAAATACGGAAATTTCTTTCGTACCAAATTGTATAAACCGTTGCAGCTATGGCTAACCGACCGATCAAATGCTCAATGTTGTCTTTGCAGTTTAATCGCCTGGCAGCCCAAGTAGTGATACTCTGGAGTGAACACGACGGCCAGTTCATGAAAGACTTCTCGGCAATAGATTCCCAGATTTGTGTAGAAAAAGGGCAGTTGAAAAAGAGGTGATTATGGGTTTCACAAGCAGAATGACAAAGGGTACAAACTTCTGAAGTAATGACTCCATGGTTAGTGATTCTAACAACTTCCATCAAGCTAAAGTGACAAAGTTAAATAGTGATGTGATTTGTGGGCCCCATTTAAATTCAAAATCCGAGTGGGCCCGCTAAACGCATTTCGGGCTCGGGTTCGTTAATTATAATTAATGAATTTTCTGTTGCGACTTAATTAAATCAAATTTAATTAAATAATAGTGCCTTGCAAAATTATTACGAAAGTCGCTTACGAATTGCCCGAATTAAAATCCAATTTTAATTCCGCTATGACATCTAATTTCATTTAATATATCGAATATATTATTTTATCGATTAATTCTAAATTAATCGTTCTCTCTCTCTTCTATTCGAATTTTATCCCAGATAAAATTCTCGCCGTAATTAATCCTAGATTAATTTTCTCTCTCTCATAATTAATCCTAGATTAATTATGTTCGAGTCATACGTCATCGATGCATCTTCGGGAAATGACCCATGAGATCTCTGGATATGTTGGCAGTAAATCCGGTCATCGGACTATTCGAACACGTGCGTACCCCGTACCACATTCTTACCGATTTACAAGACATGGTTGGCTTCTAGCAAAGCACCGTGCCTACCCAATTCTCCAGAAATATTCTTTTAAGGAATATGTAATCTGTGTCAAGCGTAGTATACGTAGTATTGCGTATTACGATCCAGTATCGATATCACATGCTAGTCCTAGGGCTAGAATTGTGTCTGCCCCGTACGAAGCATATATCAGATCTCTGGTAACTAGTCTCTATAATCAGATAATCATGACCTACTCATATTATCCCGATGACTGCAGTACATAAGAGTACCAGTTCAGTATCCTACGTGATCATCATCTCCATATGACTGAAGTGATACTTCCATCTTGACATCACATCCAATACACTACGATTCTCAGTATACCTAGAAGAGGCGTACGTAGAACCTGTTAAAGCCCCTGATGACCAAAACCAAAGTATACTGAGTGTCGCAAGTATTAGCGATGCAAGTCTCAGGTTAAGACCAAATACACCTACCCTGATTCGGATTCCCATAGACACATAGGCATACTACCAATGGGATTTCGAGGGGTCTATCTAGAGTGAAGCTGTTTCCGTACCATCGGTAAACAAAACCTCATATAACACTTGCATAAGTATCCAATACCCAAATATATGAGAACTATGTCGTTACGCTTCCATAACACGCACAAGTGTAATACTAGTCTATTCCGCATTATCGATGTCCAGTCTCGATAATACTACGACTAGGGATTTTTAATGATTAAACCTTACATGGATTAATACTGTCTCATATCTTATTAATCTGGTACTAATCGTATGGACTTTTATCATTTATATATCTCGGTAATCCAATTACAAATGATAAAAAAGCAATTTCCTTTGTCACATAGTTTATTTGTACAACAACACCATGTTCTGTACAAATAGTGATGCTATGGGTCATAATTATCCAACAATCTCCCACTTGGCCTATAGCCAATCACTCAAGTGTCCTACACCTGAACTATGTACGGGTCGCTCAAACTTCTGCTGAGAAACAGCTTTCGTCAGCGGATTTGCAATGTTATCATCTGATGCGTTTTATTCGATCATCACATCGCCACGATGTATGATCCGAACGAATCGGATGAATTAGTCGAAGTACATACTTGGATCATTGATGAGACCGTGGTTCCTTAGCCTGTGTTGTAGCCTAGCTTAGCTACTAACAGAACTACTCCTAATCCAATTAGGATTATATAGATCCAAAATGCTTCTATTGCTGCCTCAGCTGCAGCAATGTTCCGCTTTTGTTATTTATTCGGCAACATTATCTTGCTTGGAAGATTTCCAGCTCACTGTTCCGTTATTCAAACTAAATGTATACCCTTATTTTGACTTAAAGTCATCTTTTTCGGTTTGGAAACTTGTAGCGGTGAACCTAGTCACTTCAAGTTTTCCTCCTCAATAACTTAAGAAAGCATCATTAGTTCGTCTAAGATACTTAAGGATGTTCTTAACATCAATCCAATGACCATCACCTGGATTGGCCTGATTGTGAATCCATATGCTAAAAACATATGAGACACTAGGTCGCGTACATATTTTTAATCTACGAGTTCTCCGTGAGGTTCAAGAACTTTTAGATCTATCCCAGTAGATCCTTATTCCTAGAATAAAGGTTGTCTCTCTCAAGTATTCCATGAAGAATTTTAATGAAAGCAAAGCTTTCACCGATTATTTAATATGGGAATATCATTTCCAAGAAATAATATTTCATCAACGTATAGGACAATCATTGTCAGTGCGCTCCCACTAACCTTCTTATATACACAAGAATCATATTCATTTTGAATGAAATCATATACCATTATGATCTCAGCAAAACGTTGGTTCCAAGAACGCAATGTTTGCTTCAATCCATAAATGGATCGATTTATCTTGCAAACCTTGTTTGCATATTTTGCACGACAAAACCGTCAGGATGTTGCATACAAACATCCTCCAAAAGGTCTCCGTTTAAGGAAAGCGGTTTTGACGTTCAGCTGTCATATTTCATAAATGAAATATGCATTTTTTTGCAAGCATTATCCGAATGGATTTAATCATGGCAACAAGTGAAAAAGTTTCGTCTTAGTCGACACTATGTCGTTAACGATATCCTTTCTGTACAAGCCTAGCTGTGTACATTTGTATGTTGCCATCCATGTATGTCTTCCTTGAAGACTCATTTAGTACCAATATGCACAATATCTTCTGGTACATCAACCAATGTCCAAACTTAGTTGGTATACATGGAATCCATTTCGGACTTCATGGCACTTTGCTATAAAAGGAGTCGATACCTTGTATCACTTCCTTATACGTAGTCGGTCCATCTTCCTCAATAAGATTGACATCTACATGAGGTGAGATCAGAGACCCATACCTCCCAGGTTGTTTTCTGACTCTCTCCGACCTACGCGGTTCTTGTGTATTCGAAGATTATTGGTATAGTTTCATGTATGATGAACTGTTTGTGTTCCATGAGGACTCAATGCCTGGAATAATATTACTCATATTTTCATCGAGTTTTACTTTCCTCCCACTTACCACTGCATATAGGAATTCCTCTTAGGAAAACTGTATGGAGAGCAACAATTATATTGTTCACTTATGAGTTGTATAAGTACTATACTTTGGTTTCCCTAGGACAACCTACAAATAGGCACTTATCCGATTTGGGTTCTAGTTTGGTACCATCCAAACATTCAATTATATGACCAGCATCCCAAATCTTCAGGAATGAGAAACCCGGTTTCTTTCCTGTTCATATCTAATATGAAGTCTGTCTAACAGATTTACATGGAACCTTATTCAAAATAAGTATTGCAATGTTTAATGCATATCCTGTGAAGGAAATTGGTAGCTCAGAGCGACTCATCATTAACTTTACCATGTCCAACAAAGTTCGGTTTCTCTGTTCGGATACACCGTCAAATTGAGGTGTCCCGGGAGGAGTCCACTGTGAAAGAATACTATACTCTTTCAAGTAATCTTGAAACTCATATGTTTAAGTATTTTACACTATGGTCCGACCGTAATGTTTTTAACATTTTTACCGATCTGTTTTCTTACTTCGTGTCGAAACTCTTTGAATTACTCAAAAGTTCCTGACTTGGGTTTCATAAGATACACATAATCGTAACGCGATGCCACATCCGTAAAGGTTACGAAGTATTCATATCCACCTCTAGCCTAGCTAGACATGGGCCCACTTAAGTCACCATGAACGAGGGCTAACAGATCGGTGGCACTTGCACTTTTACCAAGTAAAAGATGTTTTAGGCATTTTGCCTAATAAACTAGATTCGTAGACATCATTTGAATTAAAATCAAATTCATCCTAGTATCCACTCTTCGAAAGTGTGGCTATATGAGTCTTGTTAATGTGTCCCAGAAAATAATGCCACTTTAAGTCTCAACAGATTTATAAGTTTGAGCTTTTGTTTGTCATATTATATGTTTGAGATTCATTTATATTCTAAATATAAATACTGTTATTCACATCTAATGTGTTTATCTCAATATCATCTTTATAAACAAAACACTTAGTGTTCTAGAATATAAAGGTATAACCACAACGAGTTGAACTAGATACAAAGATAATGATCATAGTCAAACTAGATACATTATAACATTCTCCTAATTTAAGTACATGCCCAAAGGGCAGTTCCAAAATTTAAGTTTCTACGACCAAAACAGCGACTTTCGTCCTGTTTCTGACTCGCAGGTCAATCTCACCTGAAGTCAGTATCCTGCTTATTAGTAGATCCAGCACATCAGTACATATATTTATGTACCACATCCAGTATCTAAAATCTAATTTTAAAACCAGCAGTGGACATGTTTATAACAAACATACCTGAAGCCGGACCCTTGTCCGTCTTCGTTTCCTTCATGTCTGCCTTGTCCATACGGCAGTCACGCTTCCAGTGACCTCGTTTGCCACAGTTTAGGCAGACATCTTGGGATATGTCCTTTGTCTTCCTAGAAGACTGTGACAATTTTGCCTTTGCCCATATTTCATATCCCTAGAAGCCTTATGCCAAGCCTTGACCTTCTGGGATGTTGAAGTAAGATGCGTCTTACGTTTCTTGCCCTTTTTTAGAAGCTTTGGCTCTGCCTCCTTGAGCATAGCCATCAACTCTCCAAGAGTTTTCTCTTGGTTCTTAATAAACCTGCCCTGGCATTCGGGCAGAGACTGTAAGATCAAATCTTTGGAAGTCTCGGCCTCGTAGGTAATGCCCAGCTAACCTAGCTATTCGATGTCAGCAATCATCTGCGACACCTAGTGTTCATCAGACGTACCTTCTAACATACGTGAGCAAAAGAGCTTTTTTTGCAATTCATATTTCTAAGATCTAAGGTTAGATCTATGAAGATCCTTAATTTCAACATCATGGTATAAGGATCTAATCTTTAGTTCTGATGACGGAAATAAAGAGTCATTGCGGCAAGCATAACAGATTGAGTACTAAAGTTATCATCACCATGAGTCTTCCAAAGCTCATGCTCCACTATTTGCTCAACTCTGGGCTCAGGCCTGAGATGTCACTCTATCAAATAAAGTAACTTCTCGGCTCCTAGGACTATCATAAGGTTCTATTCCCAATTTGAAAATCGAAGCCGCTTAAAGACATTTTCACCCAAGATTATGTTTTAAACGCTAATCTTTCAGTTATCTTGATTCCAATAGTCCAACTATCCAATCAACGATTTCGGGTACAATCGAATATAATGATTACTATAGTCTAACTATATAATCAACTACTATTTGATTGGTTAATTCAAATATATTGATTACTATAATCCAATTATATAATCAACTATAAATGAAGCAGTTTGATTACAGTCAACTAATATATTCAAAAAATAATTAATGACGAAAAATGAAATGAGCGCGTATTGGCAAGTATCTAAACGAAATTGCAAATTTAATACTTGCCTCCCACTATTTTTCGGCGAGCCTCTAACCCTCAGTGGAGTACTCGGGAAACCTAGTTTCCTAGTGGGCTAGGATCCCGTTAAATAACACACAACCTTGACTTTGGCCAACAAGTTGTATGAAACTTAACTAGGTAGATCTCTAAGATCAATTGGATCTCATCCAATTCCTAGATCCAGTAGGTGGATCTCCAAGTCCGAAACATATATCCAATATATGCCAATATATCCAATATATGCCTAACATTTTTCCTCTGAATCAACAAGCCTTGGCTTTGGTTCAACAAGCTTAATGAAACCAGTTAAGCGTGACCCATTGAAAGTGGGAAAGCTTCGTAATCGAGGCCGATGAACAAGAAGTGACCTTGACTTTGGCCAAAAAATCACAACTTGCCCAAGACGTACGATATGGAACAAAGCTTTAGTGATTCAAACACATCCGCGATAGACAAGGGTCTTGAATTTGGCCAACAAACCAATGCCAATCTTGGATCTTGAGAGAGAATCACTCAATGGAAGGAAAAACGCTTAATATGAAATGAGGGTTTTTGTCGCGATGTGGAAACCAATTTATTATCTTTAATTAGGTCTCATCATACACCCTTAAGCATGCATTCTAAAAGCATAATAAGGAGCGATAAAATAATAATGATATGCGGATGGATATTTAACAAATTATTCCTAGAACAAATCTCTCTCATTCCTCTCCCCGGCTAGCACTATTCTTACTTCTACTCAATTACATAATACTTCTAAAGAAACCTCATTACATTGAGAGGAATTGGTGAGAAGAGAATTACAAAGAGTCAAGAGATAAAGGCTGTGTACACGCAGGTCTAATTTAATAAATTCTAAATTTATTACAACAATTTCCAAAATTGCCCTCACCCATCTAATATCCATCTGATATATATTATTCATACAATACATCCATGTATTCACACAAAGCATGTTATTCAATCAATCTAATCCAATTAATTAATCTTTGAATTAAGTGATCATCCAATGTTCAAACAACGATTTGATTTGCGCGAGTCCAACTCGTTGAAGAATAAGTACTCAAAGTGCGTATTCTTGAATTATATCGAACTATAATTTTAAATCTGATTTAATTTGTATTCAATATTAATTCTTATTTAATTCCAAATTAAATAATGACACTTTATTAATGTGCCTTTTAGACTTAGATTCTAAATCCAATCTTAATGGGTCTCAAAGGCCCAATTAACATCCAATGTCAATTTAATTAAAGTCCAATGGGCTTTTAATTAATTCATAAGGAATGGGCTTTGGCCAATATGGGTCAAACCAAAATGTCAAGGCCCAATAAAGGAATCACCTTATTTGCCATAAAATTAATTTCGGCCCATTAGGCCCAATTAAATTTTAAAAGACCCATTTATTATATTTGAACTTTATGGAATGGTTTTAGGCCCAATTTGGATCCAATCCAATTGTCTTAAACCAACTTGGCCCAACCAAGCCCATAAGCCCCAAATATAACATCAATAGCCCAATTCCAAATTAAAGACTAATTAATTAAATTTCAATATTCCAAATATCACAATTTATTTAATTAAAGTGTATAGCCATAATTAATAAGTTAAATTAACATTTTCAAAAAACAAATTTAATTAATTAATCATGCTTAATCATTATCAAATAATGTCCAACATAATTGAAGCAAAATCAACTCCAACATGCTTCCAATAGTTCACGGCAATATGAATATTTTTTCATCAATTTTGATTTCA
The DNA here is from genome assembly GCA_019454045.1 of Zanthoxylum bungeanum. Taxonomy (NCBI): domain Eukaryota; kingdom Viridiplantae; phylum Streptophyta; class Magnoliopsida; order Sapindales; family Rutaceae; genus Zanthoxylum; species Zanthoxylum bungeanum. The sequence continues at coordinate 130,296 of SKCR01031111.1, forward strand.
ATCCAATTAAATCACAAATCAATATATCCAAGCATTTTAAACACATCCAATGGTCTAAAAATCAAAACACCATGAGTTTAGGGTTCATCACATTTTTGGCCAAGCATATGGAATTAGGGGAAAATATATCCAATTCATTTTCTCAATTCCTAAGATGCACAAATCTAATTTAACATCATCCAAGCTCAACCAAATCATCAATTTCAAGAAATCATGCTAAAATCACAAAATCCCAAATTAAAGTATATAAACCATAAGTCCATTTCATGGTTAATTTAGGCTCTGATACCATTGTTGGGTTCTCCTAGAACATGCCAAGGATCTATTAAACATAAAATTTATGTGAATAACAAAGTAAGTTGCGGAAAAAGTACTCACATTTATCGGCAATTGGATATAGAGATAACAAAAATTTTACTCATTTGAGTTATGCTTCAAGCTCCTCTTTATATGAATGGTTTAGCTCCAAGCTTGAACTTAGAATTCCAAACTCTTGGATAGGTTTCCATAACACCTTTGAATGACCCCTTTGATGTGCTAGCATGCAAGATTTTGAAACAAAATCAAGAACACATGAACCCTAGGTTCACGCCACTTTGAGAGTGAGAGAGGGGAGAGTTTCGGTCATTGTGAAGAAAATAGAGAATGAGTTGTGTGTTTGATTTCCAAAATTATGTAACCATTTACCAAATTTCCAAAATTTAGTAACGGTCATTCATACATCAATAATAAAATAAGCTAATTGTAGGCATTGCATTTTTGCATACCAGCCCGATGATGAGCCTCGTACGGAGGCACCACCTTTTAAGTCGCGGGAGTCGCGGGAAGCGGACACCGGAAGGACTAAGTCAAGAAATGACTTTTTGATGGATTTTATTCGCTCGTTTTGCTTCGGGTTCGTCGTCGCCTTTTTCCATTTCAAAATTATCCTTCGCTCGGAACCTTTTCCTCCTTCTTTCTCGCACCTTTTCTCTCTCTCTAATTTCCCTCGCTTGTGACCCTTTAACTTCCATGCAAATTAAAATTCACCAACCAATTAAATTAATTTGAACTAAATTAAATCATTAAAAATTACCAACCAATTAAATGATAATTTTAACATAAATAACGAAGAACTAAATCACAAATTAAAATACACCCTTCGCACATTCCATACACACACATAAATTAACAATTAAAATTCAATTAATTTCCCATCCCCACTATATTTGGCCACATGCACCCCTTTTCCACCTTTCTTTTATTTTTTATTGCAACAAATCATGCATTTTGTCAAACCAACTTGCCCACCTTCTTCTTTATTTCAACAAATGTGCCCCACTCTTCACATGCTACCACTTTTTTTCTTCATTCAAACAAAATCAAACACATGACCCCACCAATTTTCTTCTCTTCACATGCACCAAGTGCCCCACTCTCAAAAGATGATCTCCATTTGTCAACATAATTCATCACTCCACCGAAATGTCTCTTGTTGGTACTCCAATTTGCTTCCCTCAATCACGCCTGGATCATGGTTTGTCTTGATCAAAAAAACAACTCAGCTCATCATCAATCACAGGGGACGGATCTCG